>LVTN01000930.1:30177-65811 GCA_001649415.1 Musa itinerans | reverse complement strand
TATGTATGTATGTATGTATATTAAAAAGAATTCCATGCTTGTTGAATAGCATGAAACCATATGACAACTTTTGCTCTCTATTGTTTTGTTTACAAAAAGAATAAGAGACAATTATATCCTTACTATAAAATGATTTGTAGCCAATTTATTTATGATTTTTTAATTCACTTAACTCTAAGTTTCTTTTTTAGGTTTTCAATGCCCAACCTACAATGGAGTCTTTTTATATATATATAATTATTAGATGAGATTTCAACCCTTTAACTTCTGATAACATTATCATATCAATATTTTAGGCACAGAAAACTTATTAGATAAATAAATTAGGATTCAAAATTACATTGTATGAAGCCCAAATAAAAATAAGACTGCACTTTTGTTCTCACTTTTGTGTCTCCATACCATAGAACAAATTAAATGCCTGGGGCCACTTCCTCACTTAACAAGCACCACTGTCATTAACTTACCATGCTAAACTAAATTAATATCACCTCTTTCATGTTCATCAAACACTTGTCACAGGTTGGTAAGTACACAATAATAACAACAAGGTAGATGCCATGTCCCTGTAACAGTTGTGATAAACACCAAATGGATGATCTCATTCTTTACCCCCACAAATTATTTTTGTGATTTAAATTCTCACCCCTCTTTTCAAATAAAAATATTAAACTTTTAAAAAAGTATTGATTGACTCAGAATAATTCAGAATTTCGTAAGTATACTCGTATATCGTATCGATCATATATGTATATTATTTGATTTATTTTGATTTATATATTGATAAGTCATTCGAACGTTAAATATCACTTGTACATATTATATGAGTGATATTATAAACCTTGATGATACTAAAGACTTGATATCTCCGTCAAAACTTAATATATGATGGTAGAATTTTTTTTACACGATCTCTCGTCATACTGGTACAAGTATATTTTTTTTATTTAAATTTTTATAGAATTTGATAGATGTTGATACCATTAATCACAACTCGATTGCTTGAGATGTCTGACTAATTAATTTGATCAGTCAAATTCACTGATCCAAAATGTTAGAGGTGGTATGAGAAGAATTTGAGAAATAACACTTCAATTTTCCATGGAGTGTAGCCATCACCATCACATCGGAGGAATGGCGCAAGGGAGGGGCATTTTGGGAAGCTGCGGTCCCTTCCTGTTAACGATAGCCATCACAGACACCCACGCAGTGAGCATTCCCACGTCAGAAGGGGAGGAGTAAAGCAAGCGAGCGGAGAAGGGCAATTTGGGAAGCAGCCGCGCCTCAAGATTTCTCACCTCCAACCACCTTCGCGCACACCCACCACCACCACCACCACCACCACTTCCGACGGATGGCTCCCTGCCTCTCTGCGCGCAGCACTCGATTTCGCTTTTGAGAGGGCTTTGCAGTGAAGCTCACGAAAGTATGATAGCGGTTGTTGTTGCTGCTGCTGCAGCGGCTGCTGTTGCTGTCTCTCCATCTCTTTCATACCCGTAGCAGCTGCATCCACACATTACCCACGTCCGCACACTGTGTGTCGCTCTTGCTCCTACCCAATTTGGCCTTTTTCTTTCGTTTCTGCCCCTTCCTTGTAGGTTCTACTTGAAATCTTACCGATTGCAGGCGATCTGGTCGTCGCCCGTTCGCATTGGCCTCTGATACATGATCTCGGGCGCGTGATCGTGTACCGGCTTCTTGACGAGGGATGACCATGGAGAACGGGGAGGATTGCTGCGTGAAGGTGGCCGTCCACATCAGGCCGCTCATCGGCGACGAGCGGCTGCAGGGCTGCAAGGATTGCGTCACCGTCGTACCCCGCAAGCCACAGGTTCTTGTTTTCCTTACTTTTCTAGTGAATTCTGACATTAGATGAGGTTTATGATGTTGTTGGTCGACTATCGATTAAACAAAGAGAAAAAAGATGATCTTTTTCGTGCTTCGTCATCGATTGTTCATTGTTACCGAGTGAACTGGGGAAGAGATCTAACTCTTCTATTTTTCTTGAGTTGCTAAAAGAGTACTTAACTTTCCTTCCCATATCTTTGTTTCTGATATTGAGGATCAAGTGCGATGCATGTCAATTGACTGTTCCGTTCTTTTTTCTTGGGCTTATAATTGTTCAATATCTTGATATAGTGGCGGCATCACCGAAAGGTTCCTTATGACTTTTGAAGTACCACTTATTAACTATTTGTTGGTTTGATAATGTAAAAAGTAAACCAATTTAGAAATTTTTATCTCTGCTTAAATTGTTTTACTCCTGTTCTGAATTAAAGTCTATGCTGTTTCCCTTTCATAACATTTCTTTTAGATGAAAACAGCATTTGACTATGCTGAAGTCATAGTATGATCTGTGTTCTCCATAATTTTCATTAACTATTCTCATTTTTAAGGAACATGACTGATTTTTTTTCTTTTAATGTACATTCACAGAAGGTTAAGTTGAAACTCTCTTTTCTCTTTACTCACTGATGTGATCCAAGAGAAGTGAAGTTTTCTTAGGTCTTTGATGTAGTCAAATTAGGTTTTGCTTGAGTTTCAATAATTTTTTCATACTTTTAGGTATGTTTGGAGGGATTGCACTGTGATTTGCTGGTACAGTAGGTTGAATACCTTGATTTAGACTATTTTTAGTCTGTAGCAGTCTTTCAAAGAAGTTATGAAATTCGAAGGCATACATGCATTAAGAGAAAACATCTCTTTATTGCTGTCAAGCAATTCTCTTTTTCTACTAAATATATCCTTTTCCCTAATTCACCTGGGACTTATTACTAGCTCTCAGACCTTAGATTTAGCTTCATAATACTACTTAAATTGAAAAAAAAAACTGAAATATTTTTCTGTTTTAGTTTATGTTAGTGTTCTGGTTCATTTTGGAGAGGCTACTGATATCCCGAAAACTTCATCAATATTTTGAAGATGATGCTAATAATAACAAAGTGATAGACATTGAAAAATTGATTGATATTAAACAAGAAGAGGAAACAGGTATTGGTTGAAGAGTACTCTGTATATCGTCTCAGCTCAGGCACTCCAATATAAGCATCCATAAAAAATTTTAGCTAATTCTGATGATATGATTATACTTATTTTAGGAAAGATGAAATGCTTGAGAATGATGATTTATTCATAATCCCGAAGACATGATAAAATTTTTAATTCCCAAAAAACTTCCTGAACGTCACTTGCTCATTGAACATATTCTATGGATCTGTTTTTGGACAGAGTCTATATCTTAGTAACATGTTTGAAGCATCTATTTCTTGGTTAAGGAAGCAATTATTTGTCATGTTCCACACCGTAGAGCCTAAATTTGTTAACATTTGTCTTTTGAGTGTTTTTATAATTTTTTATAGGAAAAGCTAATATTTAAAATTTTCATAGTTCCAGTGGTCCTATGTTTCCCAGGGAAAATATTTGGTCTCTAGCTTTATTGTGGTGACAAGTTGTCCAAAACATTTTGGTGCTTCTACTCATCATGTTTATTCATTGTCTCGAAATCATGCTTATATTCTGATTGTCTCCTAGCACTTTTAAAGTGTTTAAATTAGTCTAACTCCATCATATATCATGTGTAACCATGTAAAAATCCACTTCTTAAATCTGTTTGGTAGGTACCACTGTCCCCCAAAGTAATTCACATAAGCAACACCAAGGTTTGCTAATTATAATACTTGTATATGCGCTTCTTTTCATGTGTGTGTGTGTTGTAATTGGGAGAGATTGCAGTTTGGATTGTGCTAGACAAGACTGCAATCATTATTCGGTATCATGCTTAACTGTATAAACTGGAAGAAACTGGCCTGTTGCTGGACTAAACATGGAGGAGTGGTACATTTTGATAATCTTTTCTACTGATATGGAGACTTAAAGATGTTGGATGATTTACGACTGCTGTAGTTTGTAGAAAACAAATTCACCTTTTTTTTGTTATCCAGGAAAGACCAAACTAATTTCTGCCTTCAACTAATTTTCTTGACTTCATAAATCATAAATATGCATGCAATGTTTTTGATGTGCAGGTGCAAATTGGCACCCACTCATTTACTTTCGATCATGTGTATGGGAGTACAGCTTCTCCATCATCTCTCATGTTTGATGAATGTGTTGCTCCACTTGTTGATGGTTTGTTCCAAGGATACAATGCCACTGTTCTTGCATATGGTCAGGTTAAGTAGCACAATCCAATGCTGAAGATCAATGAAATCTTTGTGCAATATATCCTGAAATTTTTTAAGCTTCTGACAACTTGATGTGCACAGACGGGTTCAGGAAAGACATACACCATGGGAACTGGATGTAAGGATGATTCTCAAACTGGGCTTATCCCTCAGGTTATGAATGCCTTATTTAGCAAGATTGAGACTCTGAGAAATCAAGCTGAATTCCAGCTGCGTGTCTCATTCATCGAGGTATTAAAAAATTACTGTTGACTATATCTTTGCTACCTTGTTTTGGAATTAATTTCTAAACTTTTCAGTTTCTTTCCCAAGTTTTCTAAAGATATTTTTTTGGCATTAGTGAGATGCATCATTCACCTTTAGTAATGCTGTGCTAATCCACTGTCTTGGTGATCACGTTAAAGATGGCCCAGAGCCGAGCTATTTTTGCTGTGGCCAACATCTTTAAGTGCATTGAAGCAATCAACTAGCTTTAATTTCTATTTTACATGCCCATTGTTATAATTCACCTTTAGTAATGCTGTGCTAATCCACTGTCTTGGTGATCATGTTAAAGATGACCCAGAGCTAGATGTAGTACTTGTCTGCTTGAGCTATTTTTGCTGTGGCCAACATCTTTAACTGCATTAAAGCAATCAACTAGCTTTAATTTCTATTTTACATGCCCATTAGTAACAATTTTAGATAGTTTTTTATAGTCCTCAATGAATCTTGAGAGCAGAATTTTCAACACACTCGCTTTTTTTTTTGCCTCCCCTTCCTCCCTCCACCTTCACTAAGATGAAAGATACAAAAAGAACAAAATCAACTAGTTGTATTCATTTGTAACACTCAAACTTGAAGCTACAAGAACAATCTTACTTGTCCAGGCCATCTGTTTAACATTCTATGGATTATTGCAGTAATAAAAGAACAAGTGCTAAACTTGCTAGGCTACTATTTTATATAAGATGTAGACCAAATTCTTCCACCTGATTTGGTTCGCTAGTCACTCTGGAAGAACCACATGTGGTTTATATACAATTTCTTTCTGTGGTTCATATTTATTCTGTGTGCTTCTCTTTGATAACAGCAAGATCACATGATAAAATGGGTTAAGCCATACATATAGTGGATGCTTTCACATATACTTAATTGATTGTTCAATTATGCCTGATTCCTTAGTTCATTAGATACAAATGCTTCTTGTGTGGCAGCTATATATTTTAAGGCCCTTTGCTGGTTATTCTTCGTGAACTTCATTGCCATGGCATGCAAAATTGAAAGCCTATGCTCATTTTAGTATGAAGGAAAGATTTTCATTCAAAAAATATCAGTGATGCATCATTCTTCTGTATGCAATCTTATGTAAGGCTAAATTGGGTACTAGTAGAAGCTAACACGATGAAATTTCCTCCGGTTCTTCGCAAATTCAAGCTTGCTTAGTTAAGTTTTCATAAATGGTGCTTTATGTATGCATAGGACTTACAAAGAAAACCCTTGTAACTTAAAATAGTACATAATTAGTTACAGGGTATTTATTGGACTGACTGCCACTTGCGAATATTTTTGTCGGCACTGCTCTTGGTTGAGGCACTGTTGTTAAGAAATGGAGTATCTGAACCAATATCTCTAGACATTTAACTGCCAACATATAAAATTTAAAATACACTTATGCGTGTCAGAATTTGAATTCCTTCCTTTCGGCAACAGTATCCAACTATCCATTATCTTTAGCTAAATTTTAAAATTGCAATCTTGGTGGCAGGAACATCCACTGCCTTTAGTTAAATTCTAAAACTGCAATTTGAGAGCATCAATTGTGAATTGGACCATTTTTAATCTACCACAATCTTGTCATAAACCTCTGTTGTAATCTGATACCGAGAATTTGTCTTGGATTATGAAGATTTTGAAGGAAGAAGTGAGAGATCTGTTGGATAGTTCATCTGTTAGCAAATTGGACGTTGCCAGTGGCCAAGTTGGGAAGATGACAGTCCCTGGGAAACCTCCAGTACAGATACGTGAGGCATCAAACGGGGTAATAACCCTTGCTGGATCAACTGAAGTTTCTGTTAGCATTCAAAAGGAGATGGCTGCATGTCTAGAGCAAGGTTCACTGAATCGTGCAACTGGAAGTACAAACATGAACAACCAGTCCAGGTTAAGATGACATTTTATTCTCTCACTATCCCCCTTTTTCTTTCTGAAAATGTAAAATTACTAATTTTAATAGGATCTAGTTTTTGAATGTCATACTTGTGGTGTCCTTGTTGCACTCCTTTTCTTGCATCTATCTTTAAGAATACAAAAATTAGCAACTCCTGTTATTTGTTCATCCTCTGTAACGAGGTATGATTTGTTCTTCTTGTCTGCATTATTAGATTAGCAAAGAGAAATAACTTATAACCACTTATGCTTGCTTCATACGATCACTTTATGCTCTAACTTGTTTATTGGCAAAAAGCTGCAACTGTACTTGAATACGCTGAACACTTGCTTTCGCAATGCTGCCTTTTGTGTGAAATACAAAAAAATATTATTAGTGGTACAAGGAGAGCTAGAAGAAGACCTAAACAAACCTTACTAGAAACTATAAATAAAGATTTGAATATTCTTAATTTAATTGAGGATATGATTTTCTATAGAGTTCAATGGTAACAAAAGATCCATGTAATCAATCTTGGGACATTATAGCTTTATTGTAATTGTACAAACCATTGAAACATAACATTAATGTATAATTGTTTATACTTCCTGCAAATTTACTTATTGAAAAATAACATGCCAAATCTTTGTTCATCAACTTCTGCAGACTTTTTTGGTTACCATTTTCAGGCAAGAATATTGTTTTCTTACTCTAATGGTACTCTTGGTGATCTCTTTTTTAATCTTCTGACTATCATCATTCAGTAAATTGGCAAAACTTTCGCAGCCACTGAATCTATTGAGACTGTGGATCATCATATGCCACTTAAGACTAATTATTTTTCTCTCCACTGATATCACTTGCCATTTCTGAAATTTAGCTTTCTTTATCGGGTATGGTAGTTCAAGTTTTGACTTTGATGTCAGTGTTACATTCATTCATTGATTCAATATTGGCTCATGCATAAATTGGCAAGAAAACTATGAATCATGAGAATTCTTTAGTAAACAACAGCATCTAAAAGCAAAAGTTACCATCAATAGAAGAAATACAAAAGACGAGATAAAGATAGTTGAATCCTGTGGTGGAATGAAACATTTCTTTTTGTTCAATGGAAGTGCTTTTTTTCACTTTATTGAACCAATCTTGAAATTGATATATTATTCTTGTGTTGTAATCCTCCACACTGTTCTTAACTATGTTCTTTTATTATTTTCCTTATGCAATAGCCGTTCCCATGCTATCTTCACAATCATGTTGGAGCAGATGCGTAAACATGGTCCAATTGTCAGTACTGAAGGTGTCCAAATTGAGGATGTAAATGAGGATTATCTATGTGCAAAGTTCCACCTAGTTGATCTCGCTGGATCAGAGCGAGCTAAGAGAACAGGTTCAGATGGTCTCCGCTTCAAGGAAGGTATTTCACCTGGTCCTTAATGGATATGACCACCTTTTGAATTAAATAAGGTTTCTTAAGTTCATCTGCTTGCTTGTTTAAGGGGTTCATATTAACAAGGGGCTTTTAGCTCTTGGAAATGTCATAAGTGCTCTTGGAGATGAGAAAAAGCGTAAGGAAGGTGCCCATGTTCCGTACCGTGATAGCAAACTTACTCGGCTCTTACAGGTTTGCTGGCAGTCTCTCTATTGACATTTGCAATAGTCAATGCATTTCACCCTCTTATGAAATTGAAAATAACTGCACAACCAAACATGTTCATAAGATCTTCCACTTGGTTCTTCCTGTGGTTATGAAATTGAAAATTTGAAGTTTGTGTAGTTGTTCGAGACAAGGAATAAAGTTTCCACTATCCTGGTAGAATCAATTTTTATAGGTCCAACAGATGCCCAATATACGAACAGGGTAATTTCACCTAGTCCAATCAAAAACCAAGCTTACTATGCAGTATGACTACTGTACCTGGCTTGCTGGATAGTAAGCTAAATGATACCAAGTTGTACTAGGCGGTAAGTCTATCACCTAGTATCAATACCTGCTGTACATTCTTTTAACCCTTTTCTTTTTCTTTTTCTTTTCTTCTTCTCCTATTCTGTTACTCTGCTGCTGCTCCTTGTCTTCTTTCTCCTTCCTCATTTTCTTCTTCTTGTCTGCACCACATCATCCTACGCCTCTCTTCCTCTGCAGCTCCTCCTTGTTGTCCTCTTCCTTTTCCACCTTGTCTCATCATCATTTGTGTCACCGAGTGACTACCTCTTCTTTACCGCTGTCATTGTTCCACTGCTCAGCCTTATTGCTCCCCAGTGCATAGTGCTCTCTCTCTCTCTCTCTCTCTCTCTCACACACACACACACACACACACACACACACACACATTTGGCTCCTACTGATCTGTACCATACATGGTACAGTGTATGACTGTATGGTACTGGTACCATACAGGTCTGGTAGCCGATCGACATCAGTACCCAACCAAGATTTTAAATTACTTGTTCTGAATTATGATCTTAATTTTTTAAATTATTGTGGTTATGATGGACTACTATAATATTTATTAGATAGTAAAATTATAGTATGTTCATTGGTACGTATTCCAAGTTAGTTCCTGCTACTATTTCATTTAATGTTGTTTGTTTCATATTTGTCGATTAATAATCAAGCCTTGACAAAAGTTTCAAGTAGTGTGTTTGGAGTTTGAAGTGCATAAGTATCTCATCCTTCTGAATTTGAAAGGTTCTTTGTAGTCTGAATGACTATGGTAAAGAAATTTCTTTTGATTCTCTTTAATATTGTGCAGGATTCACTTGGCGGGAATAGCAGGACTGTAATGATAGGTAAAATTAACTATTGTCCTCAATGTTGTGTTCACTATTTTAAGCTCAGCTGCAGATTAGTAACTTGGGGCTCTCAAATAAATGTTACGTTATTTGATACATCTCTTTGTTAAAGAGACTCCAGAATCAAAAACTGTTCTCTGATGATTTTATTATATGTTCTAGCACAGATATTAGTGGAAACACAGGTAACCTGTCTTAGTGCCTAACAATTGAATGATTTTGATATTTTTCTGCAATATCTTGCTATGAATTGGATGTCGACTCTTGCATGATTTGCTTGCCGCAACAACAAATAAAAATATTAGATACTTGATTCATAAGGCTTTTTTTAAGATTACTGGAATCTCCTTGCATGAATGCAGTAGAAGTGCAATAACCAAGATCTCACTATTGCAAGCTGCAATTACTTCTGTGGTATTGTGGTTTGTCCAGTTTTGAAATTCAGGAAGGAGAAACAAAGTTACTGCTATTACTGAAACAGGTAATAAACTTCCTGCACTTGCAGGAAGAGCTGTCAAACGTATTGGATGTTGTGGAGGCTTATATCCTCCTTGACCACCAATGAGGTTGGGAGTTCCCGTATTTATTTAAATTAACAAAATTGTATTCAATCGTAGTTTTTACATAGTATCGATGGTTCTGATGCGGATGAATATGAAATTATAATTTTTTTCATAGTACAAATGGTGAGGATGCTGTATTCACAATACAGAACATGAACGTATTCTTTCGAAATCCTAGAATTATCTGTCTAACTTCTATTTTCTTGCCTTCTTCCAGCCTGTATCAGCCCTGCTGATATTAATGCAGAGGAAACTCTTAACACACTAAAGTACGCTAATCGAGCTCGCAACATCCAGAATAAACCCATTGTGAGTTCATGGCTTTGTTGATATTTTTGTGAATTAATGGCCATCATTCAGCGGAAATATTGTTTTTATTCTCTGCTTATGAACTGAATTTTTCTCATTTCTTGGAATCTTTCCAGGTTAACAGAAATCCAATATCAGAAGAGATTCAGAGAATGCGCCAACATATTGAATACTTGCAGGCTCAACTAGCTTGTTATCATGGAGAAGGAGCATCTGATGAAATTCAGGTAATGGTTTCCTTATCTGATTTGTTGTAACTGTGTGTTCCCTACCTCCCTCCCAGTTTGCATGTGTTTATGCACATGCAAGTTTGCACAAAAGCTGTCATGATTTTCATTTCCTTTTACCTACTTAAATTAGATTTTCTGTGGACCATAGCCTAAATTGAAAATGCTATGCAAGTGAGATTGTAATATTTACTAGAAATCAAAGTATCTGCCAGTCTTTAAAATTTAGCTCCACTTGTGTGGCAATAATGATGATTAAGCCAATTGGCAAGGTAGACATTTGCATTTCACATGGTTAAACCAATTAGCAGACTTAACTCTATTAATCAACAGCTGATACTTCTGTATATGTTTTTGGGTTGATATCTACTAGTTATTAAGTACTTTGTTTTGTAATATTTGTATCTGTGTATGTCTTCGTATACAGGCACTCAAGGAGAAAGTCTCTTGGCTAGAAGCTACCAACGAAGATCTTTGTAGAGAACTCTATGAATACCGGAGTCAATCCTCTCAGAATGAGCATTTTGACATTGATTCTCAAGTATATTAATCAGCACCTTCTGTTTCCTTATTGGTTTAAGTTTTGTGGTTATGGTTCAACTTAGTCGATTACACAAATATCAGTATACTAAATGGCATAGCACACGACAAGTAAGGGGCTTCTAAGAAGAATAAGGGTATGTCAAAACTTCAATAAGAGGTTGCCAGTAGACAAACTGACAAAGATTTCAATGTAAAAAGAAAGTTTAATAAATGAACCAAGCACTGATAGACTGGGGGGTTGAATTTTACGTCTGCATGTAATCTATCATATCAATGGTAGTAGGATCTCATGTGCAGCTTAGAATTTAATGCTAACTTCATACAAATGAAATTTTGCATAAAACCAACAATAGAACACTTGGCTATATTTTGGAATGTGGATATATTTTAGGAACTCTAGTTGGGGTTTAAAATGTTTGTTGTTCTTTGCTGGAAATCAAGAGGAAACAATAAGAAAAAAGGTAGTCAATAATATGCTGATTAAGAGTTGAATATCCCTACTTGAAGCAGAAATTAAGAAAAATTATAATTAACAAAGAAATCTGATATTGAAGTCCACTCCATATGTACACATATTTAGTTCAAGATTAGTGCTTGATCTCACAACAAAGCCCCATCCAAATTTTGAGTTCGTTTGGAATTTTTGAACATACATCTGAACCAAGCCTAAAGCACACTTTCTGTAATAAACCATTTTAGCTTGGATCATGTTGTGCTAGCATGGCACCTGAATTTCAGCGGCACTCTTCCCTCCAACCATCCACATCTGTTGATCATGTTTCAACCTTTAAAGTTTGAACAGGAGTAGAAACCACCAATTTTTTGAATTTCTGATGCATTGGTATCTTTTATTTGTGCTTCTGCATCAACTAGTAGTTTGTGTTTTATAGATTCATCAGTTGGATAAATAGGAAAATCTCACTGTTTTATACTTGAAATTGCAGAAATCTGGAATGTTTTTTCTGAAAGCAGAAGGTCTAAAGAGAAGCCTCCACACCACAGAAGGATTTGATTATCAGATGACTGAGACACTAAGAGGCATTTCCCTTGTCACACTTGATCAATCAAACAATTTTCTCTTCTTTTTTTTCTTAATTTCTTAAGCATGTAACCACTAAAACTTCTGTCATACTGTATTCTCTGGTAATCCCTCACAACTTTTCAGTTTGCTTCCTAATGTAACACTGCATGAGCAGGTAATTCTAGGGAAATAGATGAAGAAGTAGCCAAAGAGTGGGAACACACAGTCTTGCAAGATTCTATGGGCAAGGAGTTGAATGAGTTAAATAGGCGATTGGAGCAGAAAGAGGTGAATAAAGAATTTTATTAAATTCCTTATGGTAATTGCTTGCTTTATGAACTAATTAACTAGGTTAACTAAATATTTCTTTTCCAGGTATTCAACATGTAAAATCTGAGAAGAATGTGTAACTGAACTTCATCTGGAATATTACCATATTACAGCTAACTAAATATTCCTTACGGTAATTGCTTGCTTGATGAACTAATTAACTAAGCTAACTAAATATTTCTTTTCCAGGTATTCAACATGTAAAATCTGAGAAGAATGTGTAACTGAACTTCATCTGGAATATTACCATATTACCCCCATCCTATATGCATTCTTGTTTGAGCTTGAATATATGCAAATAATGAGCGCTTGACAGATTCTAGCTTTATCTGGTCTTAGTGTTTCTCATTCTGAGAAATCCACAGATTCTAGCTTTGGTCCATGTCATTTCTTTCATCTATCAAATCATTCAAGTTTTCACATTTCTCTGTCAACTTTTCTGCAAAAATATAGTGATTTTCGAAAAATCCGAATGTGGCTACTTTTTCACCTAGAAAAACAGACATTCTTGTTTAATTGGATGTCATACTTTAATTTCGTAATTCATGATTATAGAATAGAGGCATATTGTGTATCATTAGATGTTATATTAAGATATTGTAAAATTCATTTGTTCATCTAACTTTTAGAATTTCTATTTTGTGCATACAGTATTGATTATAGTATTATGTTTATGTTTTTCATTAGTCTTCATTATCGGCAATATGTAGGTTGTTAAAATTGACTAATTAGAGGGCTATCCTTGGTACCATAGTAAGGTTTCTCCTTGATCTGGACACTAAGGTCCATCACTGTAAACAGTATGTACATGCATAGAAGGGTAAAACTGTATGCATTGTCCTTCCCTAGAACCTGCCTTTGTGGGAGTTTTTGTGCACTGGGCCATCCTTTTAGTCTAAGAGCTTGGATATGATTCATTGAATCTGCACAAAGTTGTCTTCTTTCAAGTATTCATTGTTTTCCAGTAAGCCTTTGGTTTCAAGTATTCATTATCCTTTGAAGATTTTCAATAAAATGCAGCATAGCAATGATGCCAACAAGCCAATATTTTAGCTAGTTGATAACCATGATTTCTCAATCTGCAGTCCGAGATGAAAACATTTGGCGGATTTGACACACTTGCTCTTAAGAAACACTTCAAAAAGAAACTCATGGAGCTTGAGGAGGAGAAAAGAGCAGTGCAGGTTGGTTGGTAGTTATTTGACCTTTCTTTCATTTCTCTGAATTTCCTTCAACTCATGTCCTTCTGTGAAATAATATTGCAGCAAGAGAGAGATAGATTGTTGGCTGAAGTGGAAAACCTTGCTGCCGCCTCAGATGGGCAAGTGCAGAAGTTGCCAGACAACCACTTGCAGAAATTGAAAGATCTTGAAGCACAGGTTAAGTACTTATGCCTTTAATTCTTCTATGGCTTAGTAGCAACAATACAACTTTCAGATGATTATTATTAAAGTTGATGTTTTCAGATTTTGGATCTTAAAAAGAAACAAGAGAGCCAGGTTCAACTGTTAAAGCAAAAACAAAGGAGTGAGGAAGCAGCAAAGAAGCTGCAAGAAGAAATACAATATATTAAGGCACAAAAGGTTGTTGCTTCTGCTGAATATATGCTTCCACTGTCACTCTCATCTTCTACTTTCCTGTCTGTCTGAATCTTTTTCATCGTCTCTATTCTTCAGGTTCAATTGCAACACAAGATTAAGCAAGAGGCAGAGCAGTTCCGCCAGTGGAAGGCTTCTCGTGAGAAGGAATTACTTCAGGTGCATCATCTGTCATAGATTATCTTGTGAAGGATCCATAAAAAAACCATGAATTGGCTCACGAAGTTTTATTAATTGCAATATAATAAATTTTAACAAGTTGGAGTTTAATTTCTTCTATGGATAATTGTTTTCTCATAAAGCTTCTGTACGACACCAGTGACTTCTTTATATAATAAAATGATATTCAATATCATCACGCCCCATCATACGGTCCATCAACAATATTTCTTGAGGATTACTGAGCTGCTTGCTAGGCATATGTCATTCATAGGTTGGCAGGGTAAATGCTACTTCTTGATTGGCAACGCCTGTTACATGTTCTAATGCAAGGTTTTACATTGTCTTGAAATGTAAATTTGTTTCCGCTTCTTTTTATTTTATTTTTCTGATTCTGTTATAGTAGTCCTTGATCTCATTTTGCCTCAGTATATGTCTATTTGGCTTTAGCCCATAACTATTTTTCCATCCAGTTGTGTAGCTGTGTTTTGGCCTATGTCATAGTGTAGGATGGCATCATGTATGTTTTGTCATTGCTCTTGCCTCTTAGTACTTTTGTTGTTGCTATTATGAAATATGACAGTTTCTATTCAGTACATAAATGGTTTTTATTCTGTACATGATATGGTGGTTTCTACTCTATACATCATTAGACATTTGTGTAGAAAAATATGTAAAAAGTTAGATTCCTGATGTCCCATAAATTTTAATTTGATTTCATGTATCTGCCCTCTCAGTTGAGGAAGGAGGGGAGAAGAAATGAGTATGAGCGTCACAAACTTCAGACATTGAATCAACGACAGAAATTGGTATTTAATTGAAACTTTCTCTTAAAAAATTTCCTAGTGTGTGTATTTCTTTTTCTTAAGCTTTATCATTGAATAATGTTTCTTTGGTTGTTGCTTCCAACTAGGCGTTTGTGTATGTATGTATATATACATACACACAAACATATATATATATATATATATATATATATATATATTTATTTATATTTATATATATGTTTGTGTGTATGTATGTATTTTATGTTATACTAATAGTTATTATTCTGCTATATTTAATTAAATCTTTTATGTAATATTTTTTATGGAGATGGTTTGTTAGCTTATATGGATATATAGGAAGCTTATATTCTATTGTTCATGTTATTTGCATCTCAAATGGCAATATATATGTACGAGGACCCCATTTGCAGCATCCTTATATACCGTGCCACTCTTTTTTCCTTAAATTGTATTAGATGCTCTGGAAAACATGAAAGTAGGCACACAAGTGTGCTGCCTGATGGTGATGCCTGTTAGAATGAAAACATGAAAACATGAAAACATATACCAATACCTGTGTTTCCCTGTTAGAATGATGGGTCATTAAATTGTGTCTGGTTCATAGAATGGACAGTCTTGGGGAAGGTGGTCAGGCTTTTCTTTGTTCAGTAAGGAATTACATCATTTGATGCATATCGGTATATGAAAAACGGTCTTCAGAGTTCAGAGTATGTCTAGATTGGAGCATTTGGTACAAAACTTCATCTGGGTATGAAACCTTACATCTACAGGTTCTTCAGAGGAAGTCGGAGGAGGCTGCAATGGCTACAAAGAAGTTGAAAGAGTTGCTAGAAACTCGAAAATCCTCAGCAGGTGGGAATTTTGGTTTGTTGCATTTGAAAATACAAAATACACTTTAGTCTTCAGTTGTCCTTTTCTGAATATTTTTTCCCTTCTCCAGTTATTACAAATGGCCATTTATCAGGTGTTCAGGTAAAGATCTATATGTTATTTTCTATTTTCTTAGTATGATCTTGGTCAAAACGGCAGTCAAAATAATAACTCTAAACAAAACCTTCAGTTCAATGAAAAGTCTCTGCACTGTTGGCTGGACCATGAGCTTGAAGTTATGGTGCATGTGCATGAAGTTCGGAAGGAATATGAGAAACAAAGTCAAATGTAAATTACTTAAATTTATTTCTTTCTTCTAATCCAGGATACAGGAAATCGTTTGTTTATTGTCCTGATTGTCTATCCTTTTCATTTAGACGTGCTGCCTTGGCTGAGGAGCTTGCCATTCTGAAACATGAGGAGGCTTTATCAATCAGCGGTAATCCACCAAGAGTAAAGAATGGACACTCCAGGTAGCTAATACTTCTCAACATTAATTATCTTATTATGATTCTATGCATTTCAGAAAGTCTTATTTGTAGATATCAATGCCAAAATTATTATCATTTTAAATTTGTGGAAATCAAGCAAAGGTTATTTCAAAGGTCCAGTTTATTTTTCAAACCTTGTGCAGAGTATCCCCTTTGTCCCCAAATGCACGATTAGCAAGAATTGCATCATTGGAAAACATGGTGAGCATATCATCAAACATGCTTGTGGCAATGGCTTCCCAGCTTTCAGAGGCAGAGGAACGTGAGCGTGCATTCGCAGGACATGGAAGGTGGAATCAGCTGCGGTCCATGGGAGAAGCAAAGAGCTTGCTTCACTATGTGTTTAATGTTGCTGCAGATGCGAGGTTCTCCTCCAACTATTTTTGAAATGTTTGCTTTCATGAACAATATCGTCATAAGATTTGCTGGTTTATTCTAACAAAATGTTCACTTGACTGTTTTAACAGGTCTATTCATTGTCACTACCATGCTCTATTCTGAGTTTTTTATAATTTGCAAGGACTAGAAAATGGAAAAGAGGAAATGTCATATCTTATATTGCTTGAATTGATTATAATTTTTATACTGATTATATAGCAGTAAAAATAAGGAAGGCAGATTATATTCTCAGTTTTTTTTATATATAAAGGTGATTTAGTAGTCAGCTCAAGACTTCTGATAATTGCAAATTGCAATGTCAATGCATAAAACTTACATGTTAGAAGGCCTTTTAGTCTCTAGGGCCAAATTCTGAACTGTCCCATTTTATTTGACTTCATTACATTTTTGCTTGATCCACATGCACTAAACATCATATATATATGGAACAGGTGCAAGTTGAGGGAGAAGGAAATTGATATTAAGGAACTAAAGGAGCAACTGAATGAACTTGTGAGTCTTCTTCGACTCAGTGAAGCACGGAGAAAAGAAATGGAGAAGCAGCTAATGTCTGAAGAGCAAGCTATTGCAACAGCATTAGCCACATCTCATTCGGTGAGCTAATATTCAGTCTTTTTGGTAATAAATAGCATAGATAAAGTTCTTGTATCTTGTTGTAAACCATGAAGATTAAGTTGTTGCAAATTTTAAATTTGCAGTCAAGTATAAATTAGAATCTGAACTAAGGCCCAATACTTAGAAGAGAACGCAGAGCACTTAGGCACTGAAAAGGTACTGTAACCTTGAAATTTGTAAGCTTAATAGAAGAAAGTTAATAACTATAAAAAGATAAAGAATTTTCGGATTTATTTGCCATGTGTGTAAAGTAAAATAACAATACAAGCAATAGGATCTCAAGAAAATATAATAATACAAGAGAAGGATTCAAAAACAGTCCGGGTTATGCAGAATAACAAGCAACAAGATATCAGTAAAATAGAACAGTGAAAGGGTAGGACTTGGAAATGATATGGGTTATAGAGGTTTGTCTAAGATAGAATAGATTGAAGTCCTTCTGGTACACATGGTTTTTCCATGTCCTTATGACACAGAAAAATATGTATCCACCAGCAATGATCTAGTGTGCACAGGAATACGTCAGTGAATTCTTCAAACTGAATGTCTAAACTTGCCCGACAACTCCTAATGATACATTTGAGATGAAAATTTATGCAACAAAAATCATGTGCAAACATGTACCAGGTTGAGGTCACACTTGCAATATCTTCTGTGAAGTCCTAAACCACAAGGCCTGTTTATTTATGGCAAATTGCCTAGTCTGTGTGTGAAAAGATGGTTTTTACCATGGATCCTGAGATCCAGTTTAGATCAAGAGAGTACTAGGAGAAGTCATGGATGGGCAGATAAGAGAATTGGATTCAGTCCAATACGAAGCCAAAAAGAAGATGCAAGAAATAAATCATAAGTAAAAGCCATTTTGGAAGAGCCCAGCCATTCATTGGCATTTATATCTTTTCTAGGAAGTTGGTACATGAGACACACTAAGTATATGCCTACTTGCATAAACATATGAATGGATTTGTTGTCATGGACATGATAGCCAATGTACTACTGATTAGGCCTGCAATATATCCTCTGAAACTCTTCATGTCATAAATTCCAGGTGAGCTCAAATGGTTCTCAGAAGCACTGTGCTGATGAAACCAGTGACCCATCGTCTCCCGTAGCAGTACCAGCACAGAAACAACTGAAGTACACTGCTGGTATTGTTAATAGCCCAAGCAAAGGGACTGCAGCTTTTGACCATCGGCCCCTGAAGGTTCGCTTCATGCTCTTAACAAAGATAAACTCCAAGTCTTTTCTCAATTTGGTTACCAAAGAGGTCTTCTCTGACTGCAGATGGTGCCGATCACACAATTGCCCATGGCAAAGAAACTAGCAATAGTAGGCCAGGGAGGCAAGCTCTGGAGATGGAAAAGAAGCCACCATCAGTGGTTACTACAGTTCAAATGGAAATGGCAGAAACCATGGAAACTCTCTGAGTCAATCCGGCATAGTGATGAAACATTCAAGCGGGCAAAACGTAGAACCCTGCCTCTTCGGGACATTTTGTGATACAAAGCATACCAGTGCAACTCAACCTGTTCCCAAACAGGTTGTTAGTTGCATAGAAACTGTTTACAGCGAATCAAAATGCAAGTAAGCCTTGACAACCCCTTCTTTGTTTTTTTAGTTGATGGAGAAATTAACTTTGTATATGTTTACAGGATGATGTTTCTTCGTAAGTAAACCACATACATATAGGTAAGCATATTATAAGAAAAATACTATCAGCCGCATGCTCATATTTGCCTTCACCAATAATGAGACGCCAAATAGTTGGTCTGGAATGTAAAGATCTTCTCTTTGTTGGTACGATAAGTGCATCCTCGTGCAGCCTCGGAAGTCACTTGTAAAGTGCGACAACCCTTCAAGAGAAAATGCTGCTTATGAACTGGGATGAAGAATGAAGCTGGACATTGCTACTTGGTAGTTGTATTGTTTGTTCTTTACCTAAGTGTGTTACTACTAAAAGTGGAGATCTGAAAGGTTTTGGCCATTTAGCCTGGCATAATCTTGTTGTAATTTTTTTCTATTTTGTTTATAGTGGTGGAGAGATATTTCCAGGTCCCATGTATTAATTCATTCACAGTGTGATGAAAGCTTTTCCCCATGCTTCTCTATTGTTATTGTGAGGTAACAATCTGTGATTGAAGTTTCTTTTCACTGTCCGGTGATATGTAAAAGAGAGATCTTGTTTCTTCCCAACGACACAAATGAAGCTGAAATCTTTTTTTGTCTGTAAAGGGTTCGACAGAAGATGTTGTGTGGTACACATCTATTATTACAGAAGCTTGAATGCCTTTCATCTGTATAAACCACGGAAGAAGTGAAAGATTGTTCAAAGCAAGGTTTTAAATATCGGTCTCGATCGATTTTGATCGGGCAATATATTGTTCTAAATTGTTCGGTATCTGTAACAAAAATAAAAACAACAAAAATGAGTGATAATTCAAGCATTCTGTATCGTGCGGGCTGCAGGTGGAATGATGTAAAAGTATTCTGTATGGTATTTCGAAGGTAAATGAATCAGAGTATAGTAGAAAGTGTAAGAAGTGTTTTGCGATGTAAGCTTGCTGAATCTGACACTTCAATTACACCAGGCATGCATTTGAATTAGTAACATGGTGTTAGCATGAGTCAATAGTTTATGTAGGTTGAGAGATGATGTAAAGACCAAGAAGACATGATGAACTGCTGCCTAGTTTTCCATGAAATTGGAAGTTAATTCTCAGTGTCATATTTGATTGCAAGACAACAATTCCATATTTTGTAGTACTAACTCATAATCTTTAGCATGAATGAGAAGAAGTTGCTGTCCCACAAGACATGTTAGTATCAGTTTCAGATACTCCATTTTTAAGGTGATGCTTTCCTCGCAACAACAAAAAAGAAAATAAAGGGAGACGTAGCACATCTTCCCAGACCTAAGCACACAGTTCTTTACGTGGGATCTCATAACGAGGAAGACCAACAGCGGCCTCGATGAACGCAAGGGGTCGGACGTCCTCCATCAGTGGCTAAGTGTTGCTGCTATTGAAGGAGTCGTCACGAGCGTGGAGTACGAGGAAGCCAACAATTGTGTGCATGCAGGGACGGTCACGTGCATGGATTCCCCCCCCTCTCTCTCTCTCTCTCTCTCTCTCGCTCTCTACGTACCTTCTCCTGTGCCATAGGCCAAACTCTCTCTCTCTCTCTCTCTCTCTCTCTCTCTCTCTCTAGGTATCTTCTTCTCTCCCATAGGAGTGGCAGTGCCAAACCTGAAATGTGGAAAGAAAAGGTAAATTTAACCTGGAATTAAAATTGAATCCATAAGGGTCAGTAATGAAATCTGAATCATGTATCGATTCCCAAAATCAAGAATTATAATCGAACCGATAAGAGTCTGGAATCAAAATCGAAATCCACGATTCTGGTTTCGGTTCAAGCGTTTCTGGTTTAAACAGTAAATTTTTTTCTTTATTTTTAATTAAAAATTTTAAAATATAATATATATATATATATATTAATTAAAAATAAGTTAAATTTATAAATTTATTTGATTCGAAATTTCAAACCTAGGAATCGGAACCGAATCATCCTAGGCTAATTCCGATTCAGTCTGAAACCAACAAACTATCTAGAGCTAGTTTCGATTTAGTATGGAACCGATGAATCATTGAGTTGTTTCGATTCTGGTTTTGGCCTGGTGTGGTTTCTATTCGAATCAAACCATGGTAAAACTTAGGTAAATTCTAAAACAATCAATTATTTTGATTTTTTTTCTCATGAGCATATTTTTTTATTTATTTGTTAAGAGCTTCTTATATTTTCTAAAAGATAAAACTATCCTCCGTTGCCTCCACCTCCATAGTTGTCTTTGTTCTATCGTAAGGTCTCATCACTCTCACCTTTTCTTATTTTTTCCTTTAATCCTTTTCGTTGCTCTCGTCCCCCCTCTCCATCCCATCTTTTCTTTTTAATCGATGCAATCATCGTTGCCCTCACCTCTCCTCCGCTTTCCATATACAATTACGAACTTATAGAAAGCTAATGGTTCAAATAAATATAAGGATGTACGGAAAGAGAGGAGATACGAAGAGTACGAGGTAAGGGATGGAGGCGACAAACCAAGATCGGGAGGAAGGTAAAATTTTCATGAATTAAAAAATAAAAAATACTTTGCGAGAGTAAATGAAAAAATAATAATAATAAAGGGTAAAAATAAGAGAGAAAGTGATAGAGTCGAACGTTGGACATCGGACGGCTAATGTGTGTGGGGATCCTCATCAGGCCAAAATGGAAGACTGGTATCTAGTAGAGAAGGGAATTGAGCAATGATGATGAAAAGGTCTTGTCATGTCAACTTGATCTTGGCCATTTCTTTGGTTTCAAGTGGCCAAGCATCCTCCTCCTGTCCTAGAGAGAGAGAGAGAGCGTCTGTGAGTCATGTGTATGCAGCAGACACACATGAGCCTCTAAGAGAAAGAGAGAGAGTGTGTGAATGGTACAACCTCCACATGTGATAAAGTTGGTGTAGGACTCCATGATAGAGACCATAATTAATAAGAATATGTAATGCACGAGACTTGTTCGATCAACAACTTAAATCATGATCATTCAACTCGCAAAGGAACCCCATATATTAATATTATCATCATGATATCAAATCTCGCCTTTTTATACATCACATTGATGATCCTTGTCATTGTTTAATTCCACTCATATGCTTATCAGACTCACTCACTCACTCACTCTCTATTCAATATAAATATTTTCATTTCAACATAATTCTAAATTAAGTTCGATGATTCCGCAACACCTCTCTCTGAACTCTGAACAAAGAAAGTGCACAGCAAAAGGCAAAGAAGAAAGAAAGATAGATAGATAGATATATAAATGTATCTGTGGAATCAACCTTTCTCTTTCATCTCGATGTCTGGGTCAAGTTACTACCATGATGCACTGAAAAGGAAAGCCAGGGAGAGCAGCAGACAAGTACAAGATTCACATGAAAAGCTGAAGACCACTGTAGATTGCATGGGAGCAATAATATCTAGTGAATTATTATTATAGGGTTGGAAGAGGAAGTACCGGAGGAGTTTTAACTGAGGGGAGAAACAAAGCATCTCCCTCGCTGCCAATGCAAATGCTCATCTAACCCGTAGGAGGACCACTGCAACAGCTGAATGCCAACCACTACATGTCAAAACAAGCTACTCCAACTCAGATGCTGCAACACCATCTCCTTCCTTTGCTATTGGTTTTGTAGGTGTGTGTGTGTGTGTGTGTGAGAGAGAGAGAGAGAGAGAGAGAGAGATGAAACAGCTGAGTGCCAACTACTACAGGTCAAGAGCAGGAACCCGGACTTGGTATGGGAACTGAAACCCAGTGCCCCATTCATGCCACAGACTTTGAGAGAGAGAGAGAGAGCAGAGCTTATGCAAACCCATAAGGTAACTACTAACTCTGGTCAGCTTACATCTTGATCAGATTACACACTTAATTGTACAATATTGAGCATATTTTTGGTTTTATTTTCTTAGAGAGAGAGAGAGCATATTTTGATCAGATTACACACTTGCTTGTACAATATTGAGCATATTTTTGGTTTTATTTTCTTCCCTCTCTTTCATTGCTTGTCTATATTCTAAATATGAAGTATTGACTCTGTTGAAAGAGTAGTCTCTCTTGCTTCTTTGAGTCCTCTTGAAGCTTACCATGAAACATCATGCTCACATTCAACTCGGTAAGAAAGAAGCAGATGACCAAACTTAGATGCAACACAATCTCTTTACTGATCCAGAGGACCACATACTGTTTCCATTGGAGCTCTCACATATGACCACCATTTACTTAACATTAATAACCCTCTTAACTCCTTTACAAAGCCATAGTTCACTCTCCATAATTCAACTTATTGGTCGACTAGAACAAAATACAGCAACAAACAGATAAATGAAGACCCAAAGCTTTCAACATTTTGACTGATCGATAAATGTGACGGTGAGCCAAAAGAAGCCAATTTGATCCATCCATCCATCCCACACACACTCTAAGCTCCTCGATCCTCCGGTGCCGATTACACACAAAAGGAGTCGCAAAGGTTTGATGAGGTGCAGTGGTTTTCTGAGGTGAGAGCTGAAACAAAACAAAGACAGGGTGGGTCCTTCTGTGCCAAAGACAATTGATAGCATCATTGAATGCTGTTCCGTTTCGACCAGGTTGGATGGAAATCTAGATGCCATTTCTTGTTTTGCACATTCGGAGGGTGAGTTTGCTATCTGTGGTGGGAATCCTGATGATGCTGCAAAATTAGTGGTGACAAACGATTGGGGTGATGGCATTGCGAACCATAGCTAATCTCCATGCCTTGTCCCCAGAACGGGTGCCGCAGATGTTGCTCACCACCACCAGATAATGAAAGCCATTTTCCGGATCTTTCCCCATCGCTGCTGCCAGGACACTGTACCAGGAAACAAGCAGAAGAACCCTAAGATTAGTTTATAGTGAATCAAGGAAGAAGATGGTAGATGAACTCAATTTGATGGGGAGGCTACAAACTTGGTAAAAACTAGATGGATTCAATTGTTGTGGAATGATCTGGAACATCGGGGACGTGTTGATGTTCATTTGGACTGGTGCACAGTTGAACACCTCGTTCGCCTTAAAAAGGCTTGGAGACTGAACGAAGCCATTAACATGGTGAAAGCCACTTCTGCTGTCTTTTCCATCAGGCAGCTTATGCTTGCCATCAAACTAGTGAGAAACAGACATGAGTTGCGGAGACCAAACTTGCAAACCTATTTGATTCGATGTTTTCTGGGAGCAGCAGTAAAAGATTTGGCTCAAGAATTATACCTTGGGTATCATGTTGCGGTTCCACTCCGAATCAGAGGCCATGTGCTGTAGTTGATCAACAATGTTTGTGCCTTCATCATCGATTGTTTCAATGTAATTCCTTTTGGAGCCTGATCCGCCCAAGCTTAGGTCGAGATTATGCTCAGGAGGCTCAGCTGAAAGAGGTTTTTCTCATTCGGTTAGATGAACGACATCGTAGATTAAAGGAGACTACGAAGCGAATACTTTCTCACTTTGAATATCAAGTTCTTTCTTATAGATCTTGGGATCGAAGTTTGTTATCGCGTCCTTCCCATTGAACTTGATTGCAGCCTTGTCATAAGCTCTGAAAACTCCAATATGGAATTAACTGAGATCAATATATTCTCGAGATACTTAACGAGTACAATCTGAAATATCGATGGCTTAACATACTGAGCAGCTTCAATTTCAGTTTCGAAGAGTCCCAGGTACACGTATCTGTTAAGACGTAAATGCGGCACACATTAGACAACCGGATCGACCGTATAAGGATTCGGAAAACACGGTAGAAATCATAGAATTCAAGAAAAGGCATACTTTTTACTAAAAAACTGTCCCATTCTGGCCTCCCACCTCCCGCACTTGTGCAAAGTGACTCCCCTGTACTTGGAGCTCCCTCTGGGATACCCGGTACTTTGGCGTCGAAGAACTTGAACGAACTCCTCCTTCGTGACATTGCCCATCTGCTACAAGCCATCAACCCGCTTTGTCCAATTATAATTCATCCAAAGCAAAACGGGATCCAAACAACAAACAAAGAATAGATGCATGATTTGCCATCTTCCCTACCATTACCTGCTTTATGTCCTCTTCGTAGTCATCCAAGCTAAAATTAATATCGGCATCCAATCCCCGAAACTTGATTGCAGCTCGGTCATAAGCTCTGCTAGCAGAATCTCTTGAAACTTAGAGTTCTTGTTGCACAAAGAATTAATCGAAAATTGAATTAAGTCAACTGTAAGACAGTGTGATGGACAGACCTTGCTGCAGCATATGCAGTGTCAAATCCACCTACAAACACATTTACATGGCAAGCAATCAACAAAAATCATTTCTAACTCAATCAAGAACAAAAACAAATCTCTCAATAGCTTCAGAATTTTGACGAAATCTTGGCTCATACATACCCAGATAAACTTGCTTTCCGCAGTCCCTGCAAATAAGAAGGGAGATAATTTTGACAAGAAACTCACAAATCCAGAGTTCATTTCTATGTACTTTTAAGCTTTGAAGAGAGAGGAGGAAGAAGAAGTGAAGCTGACCAGATATGGGATTCCCACCGCCCGGTCCTCCGGTAGAAGGTCACGCCCCGGTACTGGGAACTCCTCGACCTCGGACCTCGCCGGCTCTTCTTCACCGGCGGAGGCGCCTCCGTCACCATTCCGGCCACCATCGGCTCCGAGGAGTGGCAGAACCTGACCCCTGTCCAGTGGGCGCGAGTAGCCGGAGCAGCCCCCGAACCTTTGCCGGCCCGAACCTCCTCCACGTCTTCGAAAGGAAAGAACTGGTGAGTCACGACGGCGGGCGCGCTCTCCGCGGAGGTTTGCTCGCCGCGGCGGCCGGAGATAGAGAACCCGAAGATTCTCCCGGCGCCGCTGTCGGCCTCCCGCTCGTCCGACGCCTCGATGACGACGACGGAGGAGCCGGAGTCGTCGTTCTCCGCCACAGCCAAGGTGGCTCCGGCGGCCTTCCCCTTCTCGTCCTCCTCCTCCTCCGCCGCATCGTTGAGATCCCACGCGCCTTCCATCCAAAACAACGAACTTTAGCTCTCTGGCTCGGTAAAATCGCACCTTTTCCAGTCACGAAGATCCAATCTTTCCTTTCTCCTCCTCCAGTCGACGCCACACTATGTTCTTTTTGGAGCCAACACCTCGCTACCTGAACAAGTCTATATCAACGATCCAGACATCCCCTCTCCCCGCTGCTTGCTACCTCTCCTAACTACGAAACAGAGGTCAGGGGGAGACTGATGTGAGTAAAAAGCCGCAGAGGAGGGGAAGATTGATGCCCAAAAGGCAACAGCTTGACAGAGCTCACAGCCCCAAAGATGGGCATCAGCTCAAAGATACTGCATAAAAACAAGGAGCTTTCACCAGTCCGTGTTGTATGAATTGACAGGAAGAGATTTATCCTACTATTTCTTTTGCCTTTTCTTGGAGGCAATCTTGGCGAATGATATCCCCCGTCTGTGCCTACCAGTCACCCTCTCTCCTCTCTCTTATCTCTCTCCTCTCTCCTCTCTCTTGTCTCTCTCTCTCTGTTTGTCCCAGTCCACTCACTCACTCATGTCATGTTGGAGCAGCTGCTCCCATTCACTCCAACACCACCTTCTTTTATTGCTGCAGGTGTAGAAAACAGGAAACAATCCCTTCCTTCCTTACTCTGCTCCCCCACGTTAACCAAATCGAAAAAGAAAGCATACAGTCTGATTTCCCACACCCAAAAACACTACTGTTAAGAGTGTCTCATCACTCCCCACCCCTAATATTCTTTGTTTTTGATCTCATCCGATGAGCTTCGAAAAGCAATACCACATTTAATTCCATCGAAAGAAAGATTCTTCTAACTGCTGATTTTGATCTTTGATTCAAGATTACGAGTTTGAGCTAAAATGAGAGGTTTTTCTGTCATTGGATCTCTCGACTTCAATTTTCTTTTTACGATAAAAGTTTTTATTTAAATTTCTTTTAGTATAAAAGAATAATATTATGTGCGTGAAGGACCTCCTACTTATAATGTTATATGTTATGGTTAGGAAAAATATTTTATTAGGATTTTGTATCAGCATTTCCAATATATTATTATCCTATGTTTTTGTGGAAAGTAATGCTTGAAGACTAAGTTAGAGGTACAACATAAACATATGTCCTGATGATGCATTAGCAACATCATATAACTCAAACTATTGTTTTTAGAAGAAGCATATTAAATACATGATCAAGTGATAACAACATCACAACTTTCAATATATATAGCCTAATGAATTTGGTCAAAGATGTTGATTATTTATTTCCCTATTTGTATGCTTATTTTGACATGGAACATAGGTTTAATATTTTTTAAAAAATTATATAACATAATTATATTGAGAGAGATTGATAGAGGGGGAGGTCGAGAGGATGAGAGAATAATAAATATAAGAGGATTTTAGGATATTTCTATTGGTAATCCTTTTTATTGATTATAATTTTGTTTTAATTTTTTTAAATATTTTGAAGATATCTCTTTACGTGTGAATGTAAATACCTTCTTTTGAAACGTGACGTCAAGTGGCAAGTGGTCTCCGAAGACAAGCGATGATTGGTGAGTGATGTTAGGTGTGACAAGGGGCATTGAGTAATCCGTGGCCAAGTAGTGGTGAGTAACCAAGCAATAATGAACAGTGTTGTGTTGAGCAACGAGTAGCCAAGCAATAATGAGCGACAAGAAGTGTCGAGTAACGAGCGGCGATGAGCAATATCGAACGGTTTGATCGAGCATCGTGTGGCATTTGATGGCAAAGTGGCATCAATGCAATTAAGGTTTCAACATCGATACCGATGGAAATGATTGACCGGTAGATGAAATAAGGGGCTCTGGAAAATAACAAAACGTTTGATAATTGAGAAGTTGAGTTTAGTAAAATTATATTTTATTATTTTTTAAATGATTGCATGTAATAAGGGGTTACTAATAGCAAGCTTCCGATTTTATTTTAGGTATCGTAAAAAAATAAATATATTTAATAAAATATATTTTAATATTTTTAAAAACTCAATTAATTTAATTAGTGAATTAAACTATAACTATGATCTTGTGGGTAAAGATTGCTTTTCTTTCCTCTTAATTTTTTTTATATAAATATTTCGAAACTCCCATAACCATACATGGCATTTTATATTTTGTAGATGAAAGCGTGACTATTATTATTATTATTATTATTATTATTATTATTATTATTATTATTAAATAAATAAATAAAATAAAAATAAATAAATAATATGTAGGCTTCACAAAACAAGTGACATAAGAAATGAAGAGGAACAACGGATGGAGATGAAAAGAGGAAGAAGAAGAGGGAGGGAGGAGAAGAAGAAAGGGGGGTGTTTGCTTCCACAAAAATCCAATTCAGGCGTACGACGGAGGCCCACGTTTCCTCCTTTTTGGCAATGTCAAGAGGGCCACTCACCCTGTCCTCAGCCCACCAGCAGCAGGAGGTAGAGAGGAGCCACCGCTGCTGCTGCTGCAGTAGTACCTCGTATTCAATTGCCCACCCAGAAACAGAGGACGAAAAGACACGAGGATGCAAAGCCACGGCAACAGCAGAGGAGAGGAGAGGAGGGAAGAGGATGATGAGAAAGAAGAGAGAGAAAGGAAGGAAGGAAGGAAGGAAGGAAGGAAGGAGGCAACGGGACAAAGGCTCTCACAGTGTGGAGCCACGCCACTGTAGCGTGTCCTCTTGTGTTTGGTGCCATTGCCCTCGAAGCATTCCCCTCCTGGAGACGGTGGCACATTGGCCGGCCATGGCTGGCTGTGCCTGTGCCTCGGAATCCCCAGTGGATCTTCTTCCTCATGTTTTGTTTTCTCGCCCAGTTTTTTCTGTACTATCTATCTATCTCAATTTTCTTTTCGAATAAACATAGATTTTCGAGACACACATAATTCCATGAACTCGAGCATGCTAAATCTATTCTCTTCTCTCAGAAGGTGATGTGATGATCCGATCCTAATGGCTCGCTCAGCCTTCGGATTTCATCGAATCCACCTCGTATTCAAACTGTTGATAAGATTATCTATCTATCTAATCGGATTCCTATTGCTGAGCTTACTCTTATAAGATTCGATTCAAGCAAGGATAAGTTTGGATGCCAGAATAGTTGGAATTTATGGATAAGCCTCCTCCTTATGTGTTTGTCATTCTCCCGCTTACAAAAAGCACTGTGAACGATCACTCGCCTACACCAACATACAAATGCATGTGAGAGAGAGAAAAAGTACACGACGACAGGGAGAACCTCACCTCACCTCACCTCACCTCACCTCAGTATGATCTGATCATCGATCATAGCATGCCATTGTTGTTTAGCTCTTCCCGCACTTGTTTGATCATCATTATTTTGTCAACCCAAAGTCTTCTCTTCTCTCAACAAATATCTGTGTTGGATTTGTAACACCAATCAATGTTATTCGATCGATGAATAGTGATTCGATTCTTTAAACATGTACGAAGTCATTCCAACAGGAAATTATAGATCATACTGTGAATGATAACTTTATGCTGTCCGATTCAGCAGCAGCCCACATCATTTAACAGGATTTCTTCTCTTCTGTTTGGGGACAGACATTGGAATCAAGCATGACGAAGACCACGAAAACTCTATAAATATATACACATATTAACATAATGTGTTGATGACATTACCAAGTTGGAGAGCACACAATAAAAGTACAAGATGCCTAATACATGAACACATGAGCGACATGTTGGGTGGACAAATGCAACCGAAGAGCCTAATAATTTATGACACCATGTTTTGCTTGTTTATTGTATGACACACTTATTGCTTGGTTAATGAAAGGTCATGCTTCTTTTCTTTTCCCAAATAACAGGGACAATGGATCCACAATATGACAAAATTATGGTGTCCAATTGTAGTTTAAGATAATTTCAACAATATATATATATATATATATATATATACAAGTAGCTGTAAAGATATATATATATATATATCTCTCTCTCTCTCTCTCTCTCTCATGCACACACTCATTGAACTAACTTTTTTAGTTGTCAATGTGATTGAGTAGGTGGGGAGTTGGTCTTTTGAGACCAAGACAAGAAGATCAACATCTTGCAATATAAGTGGGGATGGACTGGTGATGCACTGGGATCCATTTCCCACATGATTTAGGTGTGTGTGATGGATATGAAACAGGTTGAGCCATTGTCACTTTCCCATCCATTGACTAATTTTTGTCTGAGATGAGGTATATATATATATATATATATAATTCATCCATAGAACTTTTGTCCATCATAAGGTGTCAATGGTTGTGTTGTCCAAGTTCCAAAAATGATAGAGCAACTCATCTCTTTTTTTCAGCAAAACATATGGAATTCAACCCCTATTTTATGCAAACAATATATAACTATTTTTATTCTTTTCATCATTGACTTAATATCTTTTTGTGCTGTATACTTGAAATGATCTAATGGATGTTGATTCATGTTTATCAAACCTTATGAGCTAAATTGTGGAGCCCATTGTTTCTTCTAAATGAAGAAATTCAAATGTTATTATTATTATTTCTTTGGTTTCTCTGAGATCAAGAGGTCCTTTCTTTGTGTGGAATGTGCCTTGAGATTCCAAGAATGTTGAGATGAATGTCAATCATGTTAATCTTAATTGATAGGTTTTCCTGTCTCATAAAATAATTGAAGATACAAGTTTTATCCAACTAAAATTAACATAGATCAAATCTTTTCACATAAATTCACAATTGATATGGACATTTGGATTATTCAAGCTTGTCCAATGATAATTAATTTATCTCATTATTTGGTGTATTTAATTCGGATTGATGTATGCCTATAGATATTTAACTAGTCCCAACATCAACCACATCTTTTAGAATGGTCGAGATATATAACAAGTATATCACTTGATAAATCATGTGAATCTTATTCATGATTTAATTTTTTTTTATATCTATAATCTTAATAAAAATCATATTATCCCCATCGATCTCTCTCTCCCATATTATTTATTTTTTTAACTTGCTTTCTTTGTGTCGCTTATTGTCATTGGTCTACTCATTCGATAGCTCCTTACAATTTTCTTTTTATTCTTTTTTTATCTCCTCTTCTTTTTATCCTTTTTCTTCTTTTCATTCCTTTCAACACTCCTCCACATGTTTTGATATATCACGAGTCAATAACAATGGCACAAACGAGAAAAATATGGGTCGAATAACCAAAATAATGAATCATGATTTGGAGTATGTGCTTGAAGCCATTTTTTTTGTTGTAGCATTATAGTAACTAATGAAGTGCATAATTTGAAAAATCTAACAACTTTTGTTGGGTAGCCAAATATTAAAAAAATAAATATTTTAATTTGTAATCTAATAATATAATTTTATTAATTGGGTAGTTCTAATTGCATGAAGAGGATGGCTCAACCTAACTTGTCTACTAAAGAAATTAGATAGTCATTACATACTAGCATAAATGTAATGTTCAATATATCTACCTGTCTGTCAATGCAAAAACTTGATCCTTGGATGTAACTTAAAAAAGTTATATTTGCCTATATGATCATAAAGAACTTTGCTCCTTTTCTTTTAAATGTTTCATACTTGCCTTTTACCTACCAAGAAATATGATTGATATATACTGAATTAGTGTTAACTATTTCATAGTATCATCTTATATTCTTAATTCATTCTCATCCATACAAACCTAAAGTCCAATTCAAATTCATACTCATCATGTGTTTCCATTCAAACAAACAATTATGAGTGCAAATTAAAAGGAATAAACTAATGTATTTACATCAATAGAATGGATCTAACCATATGCAATGCAATCATTGCCTGGCCATGATGAGTTTGACCTCCTTACATTTGATGACAAATTGCACTCAACCAGAATCACTCCTTTGTTGTAAGTGTATGGATCATTTTGTGCAGGAATTCCTTGAAAGAGATGTGTTTGGCATCTTGGATGTCATTGTCCAAGCCATGAAGATGGATCTCACAAGAACAGCACTGTGGTTAGGCCTTTATCTTGAGAATCTTCATTATATCCTCTATCTCACAAGGCATCCATTTTTATTCAAACATAAAAAATAGAGAATCTTCATTCTCTTGATTCATTATTCAATTTAACTATAAAAAATTTACTTGCATGGATCTTAGAGTGAATGCTAAGTATATATTTTATTCATTCCTAACAGCTTAAACCTTTCCGATTAATGGTAATATAATTTAATCTTTAAAATTATACTAGAGTAAGTCATGAGTTTGAATCCTATATCTCTTTCTTTTTTTATATTTAATTAAAAATATTTGTATAGTATTCATTCTTCGTTTAGATTTATAGTATACACTCCGATTTCAATTCGAGAGGATGTTGATATATATATATCATGTGTTTTTTGTAATAATTTAATCTTTAGATTAGATATTTAATTTTTTTTAGTATATTAGAGAATATTTTTAAATATATTAATTTTAAAATAATTTGAGTATAGGACATGAACAAAAGACATCTTAGCGTTTTGATCACCATGAATTTATCTAAGTTTAAGCCCATATATGAGTCATATTCTTCTTTTATATCCTTAAAACAATGAGATATAGTTATATGTATACACATCGACAATAAATAAGTAAAATAATATCTAACCAGTTTGATCGTCATACACAGCACAATACTATCCAAAACTTCTGCTACCATCACACCGATGATCATTATAATTGTGACACAGGAAAGATCACATCATATGCAGGTACATTGATGCATTGAGACTGACATGTCCTTTACATAACACCTTTATAATATAGCGAGGAAGAGAAGAGAGAGAGAGAGAGAGCTGCTTTCATAATTGTTGGTGTCATGTCAGTGTAACGATGCGAGACACAACTATTACGGCTAGTTTGGCGAAGCGGAGTTGATGGGGTCAGAAGTGAAGTCGAGCTCAGCTCAAATCCTACTGTGGCTTCTTCTTATAGAACAACAACGTCTCCTTCTTGAAGTATGCTGGTCCTTTTAAGACCACTCAACTGCTTCTTCTTCTTGGAGTATGCTGGTCCTTCTTGAGCTAAGCTAAAGTACATCAATCATATGCAAACCGGCATCTTGTGTCGTGGTTTTGGCGCGCCCGAGGGAGAGAGAGATGACGACTGTGAAGGAAGCGAGCGACAGAACCTCCTCCCACGACTTTCACTACGATTTGTGCTTCTTCTTTGAATCGTTATGGTCCGTCCGTTTGGTTGGAGGCGCGCTGCTCACATGTCGCAGCTTAATTCGCGCTTTGGATTCCTCAACAGGAAGGCGGCTCTGAGTTGAGTCCTCCCCGCTTAATTCGGATTAATTACATAGTTGAATCTCTTTAATATCCTAATCTCTAGAGTTTAAAATTTTATATTTAAATTATATAGTACGAAAGTGAAACATCTAGTTTTATTTACCCTAATGTTATCAATTTAACAAACGAAAGTATAAAAATGAAAGACAAAAAGATAATTTCAACGTCCCAATTATATTTTCAATGGTGACGGACAATGACACCACTGGGGGCCATGATAATTGCATCTATATCGATGTAGATGTAGAGCGGTGCTGACGTAGATGCCGAGCAGTCCTTTCGTCGTTATGCATTTGTGACGACACCAATGCAGTTGTCGAGTGACGCCGACACAGGTGTAGAGTGATGTTTATGCAAATGCAGAGCGGTCATTTCGTCGCTCTACATTTGCATCGACATCGACACAGTTGCCGAGCGACACTAACATAGATGCAGATTAACGAAAGAGCCACTCAATATCTGCATCAGTGTTGACCCAGATATAGAGCAATGAAAGGTTGGTAGTCTATTACGAGCTGGATACGACATTCCTTTGTTGGGCTTATGAGGCGTCCATCTATGGCGCCAACTTCCTCGTGGCTCACCATATCCGTCAGGTCACTTATGCCGCTTGCCACTTCCTTGATGCTAGCTATCGTGTCTCCGACGTAGGTCTGCGATGAGTTTGCCCCCTTTGTACTTCTTGTGATCCTAATCTTATTGCCTCCCGTTCGCACTTTGTGGCCTCATTGTCCTTTAGCTCTTGCCTCTTCACATTTGAGTTCACAGCGATACCTCGGGCAAAGAAGCTTGCAGATCCTTGATGCCATCACTCTAGGTTGGAGCCGAAGGATGGGGTTGCGGAGTAGATGATGATGCGTGGAAGCGGTGGCCCATGTGGTTGGCTTACACTAGGAAATGACCATGGCCCTCGCAATTGCGTTGTGGTTCACCATCAAGCTCCGAGAGTAGGATGCAGCAACGAAAAGGGGCAGTTGACAGTGCTCCGATGATTGAAGGCGTGCTCTGAAGTACTTGCAAGGCTAATCATCACCGTCACATTGCGAATCGCTTGCGTTGCCGAGCGCGAAGCCCGAGTAGCCGACACAATTGTTGAGTGATGTCGATGCAGATGTAGAATATTGACATATGCGTTGTTCTCTTCCTCCTCTCCTTTTGTCTTAAATCTCACAAATCACTCTCTTTCCTCATCCACAATAACCACATGCGACTTCCAATAATGTTGTCATCTGTCATCACCGAAAACGTAATTATGATGATGAAATTACCTTTTTACCTATCGTTTTTATACTTTTATTAGTAAAATCAACATCATCGGATTTTCATAACTATAAGGATTGCAATGTTAATTTTTTAACTCTAAGGATCATAATGTTAAAAAATAATATAACTACACTGAATAATATTATGTAATTAGCCTACTTAATTTAATACCTCAAAAGGGGCGATCAACCCACCCCACGAATGGTACCACGAGTTTTGCTTCTTCTTTGGAATGTTATAGTCCGTCCGCTTGGTTGGAGGTGCGCCGCTCACATGTCCAAACTTAATTCGTGATTCGATACCTCAATAGGGAAGGTGGCATGAGTTGGGTCACAACACATCATCTCTCTTTGTAGAGGAAGATCTATTTATGTAATGTTGGTATTTATATTATTCTGAAATATTTCTTGGATTAATGACAGACATATATTATACCTTTTATCATCAAATTATTATTTTTTGGGTTACATTAGATGTTTTATAATTGATCCAGTTGTATTCCGGCTAAGTCTATCTATTTTTTTTTGACACTCATGTAATCTTTATTAAATTTAGTATAATTTTAAAGTGTCTGACACTTCGTAAAATTACGGTAATAATAATAAAATCATAAAATCATAGAGGCAATAATAATAAATTACGAAGTGTCAGACACTTTGTAAAATTACGTAATTCGGATTAATTACATAGTTAGACATCTTTAATATTATTTAGATTTAAAAAAATTATATTTAAATCCTTGTAGTTATGAAACTAAAACATCTTACTCTATTTACTCTAATGTCATCAATTTGACCGACGAAAGTATGAAAATGAAAGACAAAAGAACAATTTCAATGTCTCAGTTATGTATTTAGTGGTGGCGGACAGTGGTGCCACTAGGGGCCACGATAATTGCCTATGTGTTGATGCAAATGTAGAGAAGTGCCGACGTAGATGTCGAGCAATCCTTTCACTGTTTTGCATCTACGATGACACCGATGCAATTGCCAAGTGACGCTGACGTATGTGTCATGAACGGTCATTGCGCACCCGCAACAACTCCGTTCAACGAACCGTTCATCGCTCACACCTACATGTACAGCTGCTTGGCAGTATGTTTTGTCTTGGTTTTGGGTCATTTTGCTTGTAAAAATGTAAGTTCGAACACGCTGTAGCGTTACAAAGCGACCGCTCATCGAACCGAGCAAAACAACACCAAAACAGCCCAAAACAACTTCATTTTCGTGTGCCACGGGCTGATTTCTGGAATTTGCCTCCGCTCACCAAAACGTCAGCCATCTCAGTCCCTAGGAACACCCCGGGTGGCACAGGACTGGATGGGGCTTCGGATATATACCGGGCATTGAACACTCTTTCGCAAGTTCACACGTTGCCTTGACGGGAACTTGTTATCGCGCCCGGGATCAGGTGAGCAGCTGTTTGTGGGCTTGCAG
>LVTN01000930.1:0-27491 GCA_001649415.1 Musa itinerans | reverse complement strand
AGCGTTTGAGTTCTTGGTGATGCCTTTCGGCTTAACCAACACTCCGGCCACGTTCTGCACGCTCATGAATCAGCTATTCAAGGAGTATCTGGATAAGTTCGTGGTCGTCTACTTGGACGATATCGTCGTCTACAGTCAAACGCTCGAGGAGCATGTCAAGCACCTACGGACAATTTTCAAGGTTCTCAGGGAGAACACTTTGTTCGTGAAAAGGGAGAAATGCTACTTCGCCCAAACAGAGATCTTATTCTTGGGGCATCGAATCGATAATGGCTCCATTCGGATGGACAAATCAAAGGTGCAAGCGGTTGCAGAATGGCGAATTCCAACGAAGGTGCCAGAGTTAAGATCCTTCCTTGGTTTCGTCAACTACTATCGACACTTCATTGCGGGGTACTCGAAGCGAGCAACTCCACTGACTAAGTTGCTGAAGAAGGAGCAGCCGTGGAAGTGGTTTGACAAATGTGAAATAGCATTCCAAGATCTGAAGGCTGCTGTTCTGGAAGAACCGGTGCTAAAATTGCCAGACTATGGAGAGCCTTTTGAAGTCCATACAGATGCTTCAGACTTCACAATTGGGGGAGTGCTTATGCAGGAGGGTCATCCGGTGGCCTACGAGAGCCGCAAGCTCAACGAGACCGAGCGATGATATCCAGTGCACGAGAAGGAGATGACAGCAGTGATCCACTGTCTACGAGTTTGGAGACACTACCTTCTCGGATCGCGATTTGTGCTGAGGACAGACAACATCGCTCTGAGTTATTTCCAAACACAGAAGAAATTTTCCCTAAAGCAAGCACGATGGCAGGACTTCTTGGCTGAATTTGATATAGCAATGGAATATAAACCCGGAAAGGCAAATGTCGTGGCCGATGCATTGAGTCGGAAAGTGGAGCACGTGAATGCCGTACAATTGGAGGGCGGAGGCCAAGCAAGTCAGTTGCACTCCAACTTCCTTTCTAGGATCAGGGATGGACTGTATAGTGACCCCCAGGCAGTTATCCTGATGTAGCTCATCAAAGAAGGCAAGGCACGATGATTTTGGGTCCAAGAGGGACTCGTGTACACAAAAGGGAATAGGGTTTATGTTCCTCGAGTGGACAATTTAAGGCGTAAACTCTTAATAGAGTGTCACGATTCCCTTTGGGCTGGACACCCAGGTATTCACCGAACGTTGGCTCTCGTGGAGAGGGCATTCTACTGGCCGAAGATGGGGACTGATGTGGAGGAATATGTTCGAACGTGCCTCACTTGCCAACAAGACAAGGCGGAGCAGCGGAAGCCGGTGGGACTTTTGGAGCCGTTGCCCGTACCAGAAAGGTCGTGGGAGAGCATTTCCTTGGACTTCATATCAAGCTTGCCACTTATAGGGAGACTCGGATCGATACTCGTGGTGGTCGATCGATTTTCAAAGTATGCAACTTTCATTGCTGCTCCCCTACACTGTTCAGCAGAGGAGGCGGCCAAGCTGATGATGAGAGATGTGGTGAAGTATTGGGGAGTCCCGCACAACATCATTAGTAATCGAGATGCTCGGTTCCTAGGACGATTCTGGACCGAGCTATTCAAGTTGTTGGGGTCAAAGTTATACTTCTCCACAAGCCTCCACCCCCAGACGGATAGCCAGACTAAAAGGATAAACTCGCTCTTGGAGTAATATCTGCGGCACTACGTGAGTGCCAACCAACGAGATTGGGTGAAGTTGTTGGACATTGCCTAATTCTCCTACAACTTACAACAGAGCTCTGCGTCCAACAAGAGCCCCTTCGAGATTATTACAGGACAACAACCGTCAACTCCTCACACCATGGCAATTGGGTATATTGGGAGTAGTCCGTCAGCTTACCACTTCGCAAAGGAGTGGCATCGAAATGCAGATATTACGTGGGCTTACTTAGAGAAGGCGGCAAGAAGAATGAAGAAGTGGGCAGACTTGGGAAGGCGACCGCAAGAGTTCAAGGTCAGCGATTTGGTGTTGGTAAAGCTCCAACCAGCATCACTCAAATTCTTCAGGAACAAAATCCACAAAGGATTGGTGCGCAAGTATGAAGGGCCCTTCCCAATTATTAGCAAGGTAGGCAATGTCTCCTATAAGTTACAACTGCTGGCGTGGTTCAAAATTTACAACGTTCTTCACGCCAGCAACCTAAAAGCCTACCACTCGGATCCACAAGATACTTCCTGAAGTATATTCTAACTCAGCTACCCCCCACCACAGCCTCCTACGAGAAGCGAGTTGAAACAATTCTAGCGGACCGTAAGATAAAGCTACCCAATGGAGCTGAGCAGACAGAGTATTTGGTGAAGTGGCGAAAGCTTCCTCGAACCGAAGCCAGTTGGGAGCCTGAAGACGCCCTATGACATGAAGAAGCAATCATCAACAACTACCAACAAGCGTCGACGAGGGCGTCGACAGTTTAAGTGGGGGAGAATGTCATGAACGGTCGTCGCACACCCGCAACAACTCCGTTCAACCAACCGTTCGTCGCTCACACCTACATGTACAGCCGCTTGGCAGTATGTTTTATCTTGGTTTTGGGTCATTTTGCTTGTAAAAATGTAAGTTCGAACACGCTGCAGCGTTACAAAGCGACCGCTCACCGAACCAAGCAAAACAGCCCCAAAATAGCCCAAAATAGCTCCGTTTTCGTGTGCCGTGAGCTGATTTCTGGAATCTGCCTTCGCTCACCAAAATGTCAGCCATCTCAGCCCCTAGGAACACCCCGGGTGGCACAGGGCTGGATGGGGCTTCGGATATATACCGGGCATTGAACACTCTTTCGCAAGTTCGCACGTTGCCTTGACGGGAACTTGTTGTCGCGCCCAAGACCAGGTGAGCAACTGTTTGTGGGCTTGCAGTTGTTCGTTCAACCTTCTAAAGCCCTTGTTTTCCCCCTCTCCCTCTTTTCTCTTGTGCACACAAGGTGCTCGCTGAATTGCTTATAAAGCTTCCATTTTCGCGAGACGTCGGGACTTGTCCGTCGCTCGTTCTTTCGAACTAATCAACTTTCACTTTTTACAGGTCCTTCGGGACCTGCGAGAGGTTACAAGTGGGCTGATCTTTGCGGACGCAAATCGCAAGGGCGAAGAGCGACTTAGGCAACGCAAGCTAAGTTCGCGTCTTTGCCGCAAGGGTGCTCCGCGACTTAGGCAACGCAAGCTAAGTTCGCGTTTCGGCCGCAAGGGTGCCTCACGCCTTAGACAATTCCAGCTAAGGCCGTGACAGCATGTGCAAAGTGATGCTGATGCAAATGTCGAGCGGCCCTTTCGTCGCTCTACATCAGCATCAACATCGACACAGTTGCCAAGCGACACCGACATAGATGCAGAATAACGGAAGGGCTACTTGGCATCTGCATCGGTGCTGACCTACATGCAAAGCGATGAAAGGTTGGTAGTCTACTACGAGTGGGACACGACCTTCCTTTGTTGGGCCTATGAGGTGCCCATCCATAGCGCTAACTTTCTCGTGACTCGCCACATTCGTCAAGCTTCTTGTGTCACTTGCCATTTTCTCGATACTAGCTATCGTGTCTCCGACGTAGGTTCGCGGTGAGTTCGCCCCCTCTACACTTCTTATGATCCTGATCCTACTACCTCCCCTTCGCACCCTGTGGCCTCTTTGTCTTCTAGCTCTTGCCTCTCCACCTTTTAAGTTCATAGTGGTGCCTCGGGCAAAGAAGCTTGCAAATCCTTGGTGGACGATCATGAAGTAGTGGTGCAGGACAGTTGAGGAGAGGGTGGAAGCCATCATGCTAGGTTGGAGCCGGAGGATGGGGTTGTAGAGGAGACGACGATACGTGGAAGCGGTGGCCCATGTGGTTGGCCTATACTAGGAAATGACCATGGCCCTCGCAATTGCGTTGTGGTCCACCATCAAGCTCCGAGAGTAGGATGCAACAATGGAAAGGGGCAATTGAGCGGTGCTCTAACGGCTGAAGGCGTGCTCCGAAGTACCCGCGAGGCTAATCATCACCATCACGTTGTGAATCGCTCGGGTTGTCGAGCGTAAAGCCTGAGTAGCCGACACAATTGTTGAGTGATGTCAATACAGATGTAGAACATTGACATATGCATTGTCCTCTTCCTCCTCTCCCTTTGCCTTAAATCTCACCATTGCTCTCCCTCCTCATCCACAACAACCATCCCTCGGCTTCCAACCATATTATCATCCATCACCACCGAAAATGTAATTATGATGTTGAAATTATCTTTTTACCAATATTAATTTTTTAACTCTAAGGATCAAAATGCTAAAAAGATATGACTATAAGAAATAATATGTAATGAACCTACTTAATTTACGGGTTCGATACCTCAAAAGCGACGATCAACCTACCCCACGAATGGTACCACGAGTTTTGCTTCTTCCAAATGTTATAGTCCGTCCGTTTGGTTGGAGGTGCACCGCTCACATGTCCAAACCTAATTCGCGATTCAAATACCTCAATAGGGAAGATGGCATGAGTTGGGTCACAACACCATCTCTCTTTGTAGAGGAAGATCTATTTATGTAATGTTGGTATTTATATTATTCTGAAACATTTCTTGGATTAATGACAGACATATATTATACCTTTTATCATCAAATTATTATTTTTTGGGTTACATTAGAAGTTTTATAATTGATCCAGTTAAATTCGGCCAAGTCCATCTATTTTTTTGACACTCTTGTAATCTTTATTAAATTTAGTATAATTTTCAGGTGTCAGACACTTTGTAAAATTACAGCAATAATAATAAAATCATCATCGAGCTGTGTAAAAAATCATATCTTAATATTTATAATTTTTAATAAAATATTTTAAGATATTTATATTTCTTGTATTATTAATAATGATTATTTCACATCTTTGTGCGATACAATAAGATGTATATACCTCCCTATCAAGAGTAGTTTTAAAATTAGTATATGTAATAACATTTTGCAATGTGTGATATTAGAGACACACCATTGTAAAAGAACATGAAATGCATTGCACAGGATAGCCTTCCCTTAGAATTTTAAACAAGATACATTCATCTCATCCAAATCCTTGGATTCATTTTGACAAGGATCTATATGATCAAAGCACTCCTTCACCTGGATAGAGGGACATGCTCCTATTTCAACAATTATTTAGATAAGTCAATGCGATAACAGACGATATACCGACCAGTACCATTGAATATCATCAAAAAAATAATACAACTTATACACTAATCGATATCGATCGATATGATCCAGTACTGAGATGGTTCACAAAGCTTAAGAATAATCAACTTTGAAAAGATTTCATGAAAGAATGAGGAAAAATGTTATCCATCATTGTAGTAATTTAGTATGGAGAAAGACCCATCTTACTTTTCATGCTCACTCCTTCCTCATAATTGGAGATGGATGGACTGAGTCCCGCTCCTCTTTCAGGTACTCAGAGCAGTTGTTTTACAGATGGGACACAAATTCTTTATCAGTAGCCATTGTTTGATGCAGGCTGTGTGGAAATCATGGCCGCAATCCAGCCGGCCCAGCTCCTCCCCTTCGAGGTAATCTTCCTGCCACCGGTGGAAACCCAAAAAAATTCCTCAGCTAACAGATCCCTGGTTCAGCCACTACAAAAAAAAAAAGCAACCCTAAGGGCCCGAAAAATGGCTCACCCGACATATGCAGCATGGTTCAACCTCCTCTTCTGATGGTTCTGCGGCAATAGATACATACTTCCATTGCCGTAGGCTGCTAAGAATCTTTTCCTCAGTGAGTCCAGTGTTAACAGTACCTATTCTTTCTCCCAATGCCAATAGTTCCTGCAAGTTCAATACAGTTTTGTCATAATCTTAAAGGATCCTACTCGAAAGAAGGCCGAAGGAAAGTTTATTACCTCATAGGACATGTTATCCACATCCATCCGCATATCTCTATGCCTGTCATGCAAATTGGCACCGCGAGGGAATACTGACTGCTCAAATAATAGTACATCCTGTTCAAATATCACCAGCATAAGTAAAGTCACCTCATAATAGAACCAGTCTACGATGATGTTAATATTATAGATCATTGCTGGCATCATATGAAACACTGGCTTCCGATTATCTTAGCCTATTTACATCTGTAGGGAAAATTATAGGATTGCAGCATGGTTGCTTGGTGTTGGATTACACAAATACAAATGTAGGTCATCCTACAACCAGTTTCCCTATTGAGATTCACAGGAAACTCCTCTCTTCTTAAAGGATGTCTTGATTTTCAAACACAAAGGCTCAGAGGATTTCACAAAAGATGAGAGTCCAGCGTTAGAAGTTCCACAATAAATTTTAAGCCCATATGAATCAGGAGTCTGGTTGGTCAAATGCAACATAAGTATAAGATTCAAGACAGACTCCCAGACCAAAGTAGACAGAGGTGACACTTGAGAGAGGACCTTGCTAAAAATGAATTCTCAGATCACTGATAAGAAAAGAGAAGTGATTTATATAGCAATATGTTTGTTTCATAACGAGAGTAGAAAAACATAGAGTGAAGCTAACTAAGATAGTCAGAAGTAAACCCTCAGCCAATCTCTTCTCAACCGAAAATGGAAGGAAATATCTGCTTACTTCACACATGAACAATCTATATAAATGAGCAACTCTTACTCACCTAACATTGCTGAAAGTTCACAAATTTTTCCCTAACTCACCTTTCTTGAATAATGGATGGATATTTAGTTATGATAGACATGGACCAGATGTTTGATTAAATAAAACAACCCACATAATCAAATGAAAAACCATAATGACTAGAAGTCAAAATCTGTTTAGATAGGAAGTATTTGCAAATTTTAAGAATATATTTTGCATCTTTTTCTCCCAGCATTAAAGTTAAAAGGCTAGGGCTGGTGAATTTCAGTACAACTATATTAAATAGTATGAGAATATGGAAATAATCAAGTATCCCGAGAGGCCATAAGCAAACTACTACTGTATCAAAGGCTTCAGTTTGTCTTTCACCAGCCCACCTACAAGCCACTCACGTTAGACGAGCCAAGCTATAAGCAGAAAAGAACCTTCACCATTAAATGATATCTATTCTCTATGTCAATCACACACAAAACAATTATCATCATACTGCTAAAAGCGGAGGGAAGGAAGAGAAACTTAAGGTCCAGGCTAAGGAATGAAAGCTAACCTCAAGCAGTAAACTATCCCCCCGACGGATGAGATCAAAAACATTACGAATCTGTTACAGAGAGAATCATTCCAATCAATGTTAAGGAAACTAAAAAATAATCAACTGAATGAGTTCTCATTCAAAATCATCTACATAATTATGTACTGGCTATAAATAAACCATTTCACATCAATAAAATATCTGTGAAGTGATCGATCTCATGCAGGATATAGAAAGCCCTAGTATCTTCCTACAAGGACCAGGACCAAATAAAGTAAACCTTTTACATATACATAAAATAAATCCTTTATGGTCCTCTTGCAATTGGTAGTTTTCCAAAGAATACATATGGATACTGCTGGATAAGCCTTGTGAACCGAACTAAGCACCCGTTTCTCTTTTACTATTTCCTTCTAACCCTATAATAAAAACCCTATCTCATGATTTCTCCTATCGTGCTCACCTCCCTTGCGCCATTGGCTGCTCGCGCTGCCCACTGCTGCTGCCACCACTCCACCATAAAATTATGTAATTCAGATTCATGACACGGAGATAATAGACATTTTAATTATGGTATATGTTCAGGAAGGTTACATTTTTTTCATTTACTATCGCTAGAATATATGAGGTAAGGATCCAGTTCCTAGCTGAACTAGTGGCAAAGGATGAAGGACACAACTTTAATAATCTGGTTGTAGGGTACAGTATGGTCAACTATATTGCTAATGGTTGTAGATTACATAAGCATCACTCTTATATAAAGAATGCTAGGCACATAGTGATAGCGTGGCAGCCTGCACAGTGAGTGCCACGACCAGTGTTCGACCAGAGACAAACAGGAGAATTGGATTCAGACACATCTGAGGATCAGATTCACTGCCACGAAAAATAGGATAAATATACATTTATCTGGAATTATAAAAGTGGGGCCAGCTTTAAAAGGGTTTTCTAATATATGCCAACCTTAAATCGATTCGTAGCCCCTAAATTAGGTCATCTGATGCTAACATGCCTGCATCACTTGTTCCATCGTCCACCATCTCCATGCACATTGTATAGTGCCTATGACTTATAACCACCAAGGAGCCTGTAATGGTGGCTAGCAAAGAAACTATTCAGAACAATGGCATCAGCATTATGACTTACAAGTATCAGCATCATTCTCTAACTTACTATCACAAAGGCACGCTACATTACTACATTCATACAACATCTCTTCTTTTCACCACATCAATGGCCTGTCAAGCATCAACCATTCATTTGGGTCAATTATGTAAAACCCACTTGACAATCAAACTAGTTTTCTAAACATAATTCCAATGAATCCATAGAAAGACCAGAATGATCAACATTATCATCACATCAACGTGAACCACCATAACTGCTTGAATTTAGCTCTGTATATCAAAGTGACATGAAGATCAAGGACAACTCAAAACATGGATTAAGGTGCCTACAAAACAATATCTGCTAAATCATATTGGTCACATATGGCACATTATTTTTAAAAATATCATGAAAAACTATATTTCAAAAATCAGAATAACATGTTCAAATAATAAGAGAGTTCCAAATTTTACAGTAAAGGAAAGGAGCAAGAGATAATGCAATATTTAAACTCATGATTCCAAAGTGGAATAATAACAAATTGGGATGAACTGAAACAAAGTGAAGAGATATGAAATTGTTGATATTTTGCCAAGTGTATACAACCTCTAAAAAATCAGACTATTAGAATATATATACATATATATATATATACATATATATATACATACATATATATATACATACATATATATATATGTGTGTGTGTACATACATACATACATACATACATATATATATATATATCACATTCACATGTAAAGAATGCTGACACATAATATTCAACAATACATGTAATTATAAGTTGTGAAAACGGAACTGATTCAGAAGTGAACAATGGTGGCCTTTGATTGTAAAAGTAATTCCTGATCTTCAAAACTGGATAGTTAATAACAAATTAACAATATAATAGTTCAATAATTTTTCCAGCAAGAAGCTCTCATTACACTGTCGAATTGGTTCGAACTTTTAGATCATTCTATTGTAGGTCATCATAGTCCAGATGTGACTTGCATATATTTTAATGAGTAAAGATACAGTTACAAGTACAATCAATATGTCAAACAAGAGGTTAATTACCAAGTGTCAAACATCAAGTAGTACAAAATGTTGCTAACAGATGCATTAATTATGAAACAACAAAAAAAATGTTAAACAAAAACCTCAAAAATATTTAAAAGATGGGAAGCTTCAACACATACCTCTGATATCCTGCTTCTTGCTTCTCTTGCAGCAACAAGAGTCCGCATGGACAAAGGAATACCTAAAGCACCATCATTTTGTCTATGCAACATATTTGATCTTATGTATGTTTGCTGATGGCCTCGGGAAACGGCTCCAGACAGATGATGTCCAACATCTTGTCCTATGGATGAATGATCGTGATGTGGTAGAAGGCTTATGCTCCGACCTCTAGTTTCAGTATGTGATGAAACGGACCTACGTGGAGCTTCTGATACGCGGCGGCGACGATGTTGGTGAGGTGACCAGTTTGCTCCTTGTGATTGATGAATGCCCAAATTGGTACCAACCTGTGAAGTAGGCAATGCATTTCCAGATAAAACTGTGCTTCCATTGGTCAAGCCCCAATTTGTCTGATCTCGGACTGAACGCCTGGTGTTAGCTGGGAGAACATAAATTTGCTCTGAGATATTATTTGAAACACTCGATGAGTTTTGTACTCCAGCTGCTCCATCAACTGCAATTGCTGGAGAGCCTGAAGAACTCCCTACTTCTGCTATTGAAGCTTCACTCTGTGGGATAGGGTACAGATCTGGAAACAAGCCAGGAGTTGTATGTACATAATGTTGCCTACGTGACCCCAGATTGCCACCCACCAACCTTAACTCTGATGATGGATTTAATGGGACATCTAGGGATGATAATTGATGGGCAGACCAAAGATTATGACGAGTAATAATATTCTCTTGGGGCCATAGATTAGGTGTAGAAGTATTAGCTGGATCTGCATGGTTGATTCGCATTCGAGTGTTCCTCTGAAAGCTCTCATCATTTCCCGCTCCACTACCAAAAGGATGAGGATCAGAAGCTGGAACTCTTGTGATTGTGCTGATTCTTGCATTTATTTCTTCTTCTGCATGATTTACACCTAATAAGCACATAGATAACCAGATATATTATTTTCCAGAAATAATAGGAAACGAAGAGGGAAAAACAATAGAAAATAATTTGTCTCACCTTCATTGAAGTTATTAGAACTTCCACTTGCTGAACACTCCCCATGCACCCCTTCAATGTTCTTTCTCTTGTGTGAAGAACATTGTGCAACTTCTCGTTTGCCTCCATTATTGTTGGAAAAAAAATCAATGGCCCTGGAAGAACTCGCAGTGAAGGAAACATGCTGATGTTGTACTAGACCTGGATTATACACTCCTGGATGATGCGCTGACTCAAGAACCTGACGACTCATACTAACATGCTCTGGATTGTAGCCTACGTTATGTCGGAGGCCTTGCAAGTTAAGAAATTGTGATAATGCTTCTCCATTGTTGACATGATTTCTGCTAAGATCAGTATTCTCGTTTTCAAAAGAAAGAGTGTTCACTGCTTCAGATCTACTGCCTGTTATTCTTGGTCCACCTGCTCTATTACCTATAGGAGAAGATGTCCAACTGCTTTCTAGTTTTAGTTCATCATGATTGCCTTGCTGTAACGGAGGCGCACTAGAGCTAGGGCCAACTGGATCCCAGATATTAAAGCTAGCACTTTCTTGACCAGCTACATCGCCACAGGAGACATTAGTAATATTAGGAGATAATGAATCATTAGGCAAGTCCTGGTTCTCTACAGAACTATGGAGGAAGTTATTCCACAACAAATCTTGATCCATGAGCGAGTTGCTTGAACTAGATCCTCGATCAAATTCAAAATTGTTCCTTCACCCCTGCGTCTGGGATTGTATATTCTCCACTTGCTTACCTCACTACAACTCAGCCACTGCCTGAACAGTGCAAGCTGCACAAGTGGACATAAGAAGAAAGCAACTGTTTTAATAGAGCAATCTTTAAACTTATCAGTAAACTAAATAATCAAAAGTTAATCTCTGATAGGTGCAAGAAAGATTAATAACTCGGAAGATGTATACCTTACAGGCTATCAGAGGAAAATTATGAATGAAGCAAAAACATGCAAAGAGTTTGGAGTGGAATCATGCTGAAATTCAGTAAACATTTTTCAATTTCATTAAGGGATAAGTGATTTCCCATATATACTGAAACCTGACAAGAAACAGTATTGTTTACATCTTAACAAAGATGTAAATAAATGGGATTATTATCTCCTTACGACAATTTTTCTGATGATATATACTGTGCTGTAAGTACAAATTCAAGGTTATGCACTGAATCCATGCTTCTTTCCTATTTCTTCTTCAACGAAGACATCTAACATAATCAATAAATATGATCAACAACAACACCATTAATGTAATTTGTGGTATTAAGTTAGAAATCATGTTTTTTAACAGTCAACAAATACGAAAATTTGTTAACAAATGTTCCAAGAGTCAGAATTTGGGTATTCTATCTTATACTTAATATCTTTGAAAATAGGACTGTTTTGTCAGTAACAAAATAATGCTTTCACAACAAATATCTGTAAATAGGCACTCAGTAAATTTCATGTCTATCATGGAGGACAAATCACAAGACTCTGGTCATGTGTAACCCACATCTTAGAGTAATCTGAGTTTAGCCAAACAACTTAAATGAAGTTTAAAAAAATCTTCAAAGAACAAAGTCCTAAGTAAAAAGAACCTCAAAATATGGCCCATCCTCCAAAAAAAAAAAAAAAAGGAAGCAGTTTCATTAGATAACTATTGTACTTCTAGGACCATTCTCGAAAGTATATATACTTGTATCAAGCTTCTATTGTTCCACTGACACAATCACTGTTCTTGACTCCAGGTAATACTGAATTTCAAAGCCAGTTCTCTATATGTTCAAATATCACCCAACCCCATACTTCATCAACATTCAAAAGGATGAAAAAGTGGAATCATTTAACTTGGAACTAACAATGACCTTCCTTAGGAGTCACACATACAACAAGACAATGAGATTTGAAATCTTAGATCGATATGCCACAAAATGTTAAATTTTTAAATCCAAAATGGTTATCCTGCATACAGGGCCTTAGGCCGCATTGACAGAACATCAACTTCAAAGGACTGGCAGAAAGACAACAATGATAGTGAATCATCGTTGAAATGATAGTGAAGTCCATATATTAGCCTGTGCGATGATTGCAGAAACAAGATGTTCTAGATAAACAAGAGTTTAAGGTACTAAATTTTGTCAAATATGTCATGGAGCCTTCCTAGAGTTCATTTGAGGCTGAATCCATATTGAAAAGCTGGAGCTTCGATGACTAAGAAACTTGAATTAGACATGATTCTCGTGAACGGTATAAAAGCTAAGTAGTTAGATTAAACAACATAATTTTTATTTAATAGATTAATGATTATTTATAATACTGTATACTGATATCTGTTGTTGCAGAAAATGACAAGAAAAGTTTATAATAGTTCATGTAGTAGTAAATTTACTTTAGCAGTGCATCAATCAATCGATGCGGTAGTTTTGTAATCTTTGAGAAGTCAAGTTCATACTGTGCAAATTCCCCTAGTTTGTTACATGCTTCACTGCATTGCCAGCTTGATCATTGCATGTACAAATTAAAGCACAAAAAGAGCAACTATACAAAGTTTTATAAAGTAAATTTTTACAGCCATTTCCACTGAAAGTTGCAAGTTATGACCGCTGACCAAGCTGGGTATATAGGTTACTTACCATAATTATCAATTTTAGAACTCTTGGAACATATGACATTTGACAATAAGCACAACTTTCTGACATATACCTTCTCAGAAACAGAATATGGCTAATAATGACATGGATTAGTATGATTCAAAAATTAAACTCTTCATATAACTTCTAATATAAAAGCATATAATCTATGCATTTCATGCTGATCTAAATAAGATTCTTCTGAATTATTTAAAATGAATTAATAAAAATAATGCTCACCCTTAGCAGTAAGGGAAGGAGTATAAAATGCTCAACTAAGCACAGCAAACCAAGAATGATTTTGATTATAGAGACATAGTCAACCATAATTAATTCCATAACACCTGTCAATTGCATCTAAAATTTTACATAAATGTCCATTGAGTGGTCATAATTCTCTTGAGATCCCATTTACGGCTTGCTTAAGATTTACCACTGTCACATGCAATTCACCTGGTGCCTCTTCAATCACTTCCCTCGAATATATTGCCCATATATATTATTTGCTTACCATCCGAAAATTCTACATTTATCTACATGAACCAGACACTATCATAGTTGGAGATCAAGATTCTTGTTAATCTTTGGATTAGCATTGCAGGTGCTCTCCAGTGAGTGTTTCATTTCATATAGCATGAACTCTCACGCAATATCTTACCCGAGCTACTGTGCATTATACCGATGAGACTGAAAAGCTACGATCGGAAACCCCAGAGGCTAAGGTCACACAAGCGATTCAACTAGAAAATTTTATTGCAGCAACTCTTTGCTAAATGAAAGGAGACGATGAAAACCCAATTGCAAGAAAGAAACAGTAGATGTGTGTGTGTGTGTGTGTGTGTGTGTGTGTGAGAGAGAGAGAGAGAGAGAGAGAGAGAGAGAGAGAGAGAGAGAGAGATAGATAGAGAGAGAGGGTCTTGTAGTCTCATCGAAAAGTGTTAAAAAGATAAGGTTCAAAGAGGAACCAAAAGATTAGAATATTATCTAAAACATATGCTGGCCTTCTACGGTCATCGTTTCATCCTCCAGAAAACAAAGTAATCTAAAGAAAAGAAAGTATTTGGGTGAAAACGAGGTTCCCCAACATTAGATATATGATCTAATCACCTCAGAAAAGGAGAAACAACAAACAATCTACGGCCCCAGATTCTTAAACCTCCAACGAGAAGGAACCCACAACAAAATCGAAGAACGATCGCCGACTCATCAAAACTCAGAATCAGCCTTCCCCAAAAGATCAACGACAAAATCTCCCAAAAACAGAATTTTTAGGACGGATTCCGAACGATCGGATCCTAAAGGCCTCACCTTTGACGCGCCAACAAATCAAGAAACCTCAAGGATCGACCGGAAAGAAGCCTCCTTTGCGGCTCCCCTCGTATCTCCGACTCCACCTGCCGCCAATAAGGCACGAAACGAACTCCGCGATCGCCGGTTTTCGCGCCGTCTTGGAGCAAGCGGAGAAAGAAAAAGGAGAGGGGGAAGCTGTTCCTGAACGAGTCAGGAAAGCCGAGAGAAGTCCGAATTGGATTGGCGAGGAGGGGGAAGGCGGTGGGGATCCGAACGCAAGAGCGGAAGAGGGATTTGGGGGAGAATTAGATGGCTTTTCTTTCTCTTTCTCTTTCTCTCTGTCTCTCTCTCTCTCTCTCTTGACTGCCCCTCCTTCCAATGCTTTGAACCCACTACTTATTTTCCGGAGTTAAAATATAAGGACGACATAGTGATGATAGCCGCGACGTAGATATTGCTTTTATTTCCATATATATATATATATATCTTCATCAACAAAATGGACGAATATGATATAAATTTAGCACATACTTTTTTTTCTAAAATATAAAAATTCAAATATATATATATATATTATTGAGGTTAATTTTGTCGGTAGATATATTTTGAATACTAATTGATATTTAGGTATTTGAATAATTTATTTAAATTAACGATTGGATATATATTAACAGAAATTATGCAAATAGAGGATATTGATAAGATCAGATTAAGATTGTCCAATTGAGGTGGATGACTCGAGTCGGGTCTATATTCTATGTCATAGAGTTTAGATATCGAGGCGGGCGCATATGGAACATACATAACAAAGTAGAAAATATTAAATTAGATATTGAGAAATGACAGTAATCTAAATTAAATTAGAAGACATCGAAAAGAAGTAAAAGATGAGACGAAGAAAAAACATGTTAAATATAGAGACCCTACACTTCGATGATCGAAGAAAATTGATGTGATATTTGCTGTTTTGATACGATATCTTTTGTCTAGATGTAACGATGATATGATGGATCAGCTGAGCTAGCGAGATAAATTTAGTTCTATTAGAAACATTATGTTTGTTTGCACGATAAAATAAATTCATTTTTATTAGATTTGCTTTACCCACCGACTTAGGTCTTCACTTTAGTTGCGACACACGGAGCCGACCTCTCCCCTCCTGCACCCCAGCTGTGCCATGTCAGAAGTCGTCACTTTACTCGTGAGCTGAACTATTCATGTCAGATGATTTACTGCTTCATAATTTAGTATCCGGTTCTTTACACTCTAAAAAATTATATTGATATTCGTAGAGTTACGATAGTGAAACATCTTAGTTCATTTATCCTAATATTATTAGTTTTATCAGTGAAAATAAAAGATAAAAAATATAATTTTAATATTTGAATTGATAGTGATCGATGGCGATGCCAATGGGGACCGCAGGTGGTTGTTATGGATGAAAAGAACAGTAGCAAGAGATGAGAGCCACTCAGCATCTACATCAACACCGACGCAAATGTAGAGCAACATCAATATAGTTACTAAGTAACAAAAAGGCCATCATACAAATGTCGAGCGATGCCACTCGGCAACTGCATGATGCCGATATAGACGTAGAGCAACATCGCTCTACATTTACGTCAACGTCGATACAGTTGCCGAGCAAAAAAAAAGGTCGCTTGGTCACCTCTCACTGTCGCTCTCCTCATCCACAATAGCCACCCGTAACCCCTAGTGACACTGACATCATTCGTGATCATCAACTAGAATACTAAAATTATATTTTTATCATTTGTTTTCATATTTTCGTTAGTAAAATAAATGATGCTAAGATAAATAGACTTAGATATTTCACTTTTGTAACTATATGGATGTTAACATAACTTCTTACATAATAGTAATATGTAAGGATCAAATCTCCAAAAGAATAAAAGGAAAAACTAAGATATGAAAATGTTTATATATTTAATCGTTGGTTTGTGTGTGTTTGGCAAATAAAAATATTAGACCAGATTCTACAATGTTATCAAAGGAACAGTTGACTAGTCTCCGATCTAACCCGTGTTTTCCGAAACAAAGGTGATGATTTGGATTGATATATGCTTCAATATTCTATACCTCCGAAGGTATTAATTTTCGTACTTGTTCCTTTAGATTTAGGTTTATCTTCGTGCTCATATTTTTGCCTCCACGTCTTGAAAGCCAACACAAACTTTTGGTGGATTTGTTTTATTTGCTCCCATGCTCGTAGAAATCATGGAGAGATACGTATATCGATGGAAGAGATACTTATCGTCTTTGTTGCCAAAAACCCAACGACATTACTTTTTTTATAGTTGCATAAAAATTGGTGATTGGAATTTGGATAGTGGAAACAATCTCTTTGATGGTCTACATTTTCATAAAATTTAGCACCTATGTTGTAGTCAAAAATTGATCATATCGATTTAGATTGTTCATCTTGAAATTCATCTTGGAGTCAATTTTGAAATTTGTCACGCATAAGAGTTATACTTTTGAGATAAATTTCAACATCAACAATCTAAATTGGTTCATCATGGTAAATTTATCATGATACAAGTGTGACTAGCGTCGCAGGTATACCCAACGAAGCTCCTCTAATATTCGTAAATGAGTGATTAGAAAAATATTTCTTAAATTTAAAATATTATCCATATTCATGCTGATGTGGCAAGCCTAGCTAATGCGCCATCACTCGTTAGCTGACTAAGCTCCAAAATGCTTGAATTATCGAAAATATTGACCATATCAATATCTCTATAGATGTAAATTAATCGATAAAAAAGTGTCTTTTGTTAAAATAATGATAGGTTAATTTTGTAAAAGAAATTTGAGAAAGGTTCCCATTTGAGTCTGGATTTGAATGTGAATTTAGATCTGAACTAATCCATAAAAGAAGTGGAATCTCAACTAAGAATAGGGTCAGAGCAGTCATCTCTCTTAACAAGTAATCCTTGGCAATAATTCTTTTCAGATACCACTGAACTCCCAAGTTAGTTTGTGTATTAGTTGAGTGGAGATCCCCAATAAACCTCACTCTGTTTCACCCTCTTTTGTACATATTCTAGTCCTAAAAAATATATCTGTTTCCAATATGTTGTTGACAGTACCATTACATGCATTCTCCACTCAAGAAAATTTTCTCCCCATCCTGAGGAGAATCCACTTATTATCCTGCAAAATTAGTAATTGGAAGGATGGTGCCAATATATATAATATCTAAGATATGGAAGGTAGACACTTAAAAGATTATGACCATGATATGGAAGTCCTAATTTGGTGGTATATTTCTTATTGGTCAAACAAAGATGGATGGATGCTTGCCAAATCTATTGCTGATGTCAAAAAAGAGTAATCTTCTGCAATGTCATGATGTTAACAAATATTCCCTTACAGAAATATCAGTTGGAAGTTGGACAGATTCAGTGCATGAGGAAGCTTAGTTATTGGTTTGGTGTACTATACAACTTCAAGGCCATAGAAAGGTTTGGTAGGAAGGTTGGCTGAAGTAGATGTATGTTGGACCTCACAAACTACAATTGTCACTTTAGGAGCAAGAACATGAGTGGTTCACAAGTCCTCATTATTGTGTGAGCCAATTTATATATGGGATTAGTGAGGAATGTCTTAGCATCAAGTTTCTCATTTAGCTCATTTAAATATGATTGGTCAATTTTGATCGTCTATCCGATCTCACAAAATTTGTAAAGGAACGATCAGAAATGCGATATGAGAGTCATGACTAGATCGAAGGAGAGCTTCACTCGAAATCAACAAAAAAAAAAAAAATTATATCTTGCTTTGTTCAATCATATGATGCATCCAGTAAAATTTCTTAGTGTTTGTTTGTTGCGGATGGTTAAAAAAAAAGTCTTTACAGAGTCCGAGCCATTCGATATTAGTTTGGTAAATTTAAATAGAAGATATGAGTGGTAAATTTATAATGTTCAGATTATATGAGCTTTGCATGTCAAAGTCTGATTGATCGAAAATATTGATCATACCCAAGACCAACTAATTATTTAAATATTTAAATCCAATTATCCCAATCTTTCTCAAATCTGATTATAGGAGACTCAAAATTAATCTAAAAGGATGGATGGGATGCAAATATCCAAAATGAAAAATTGGTCTGCTACAATTGTTATTTAACAGTAGAATTGCTATATAGAGAGCATCATACTCAAACTAGAACTCTACTAATTATCTAGTTACTTGAATCTGAAGCCAGTTTGGATACCATATCAAATCTGATTAAAAGGTGTCCAAAGCCAAATTAAACAGGTTGAATAGATGCCTAAATTGACTCCTTTGTCCCCAAGTGCACTGACTTGTGTTCATGTGCAGTGGATCTTGGATCAATAAAGTATATCAAAGGTCTCAAAGACATCGTAAAGCTATGACAAAATGCAATCCGCTAATATGACATTTTATTTTGAGAAAAGATCTAGCGATATAACATACTCTCAGAAGAGGAAACAAGTTAAAGGCTACTTATGTTGCAAAATATCGGAATCTAATATAACACTACCTACAGTAACTCCTTCACGTGAATGGTTCTTTTACATCTAAGTACTTACCTCTGGTTCCTCGGGCTCTTCCTTGTCGGGATCCTCTTCTTTTTCTTCTTCTTCATTCTCTTCCTCGTCTTCTTCAGGAGGGTCTGTCGGCAATGGAGTGGGCAACGGTGTTTTCATCGGGCTAAACTTCGGAAATATATCGGGCCTTCGTCCAGGCTTCGGTCTTTCCCACTCCTACAACAGTTATCAATGGCAGATGGTTTGAACTTTGAATATAAAAATACTGAATATCGAACATGAAAAGAAACAAACCAAGAAATACTGCCAGCTTCCATACTATCTTATATAACACATGCTTTACATCTCCTAGTATATGCATCAAAACAGCACATGGTGAGAAAAGAAACAAAGAAAATGTACCAATTCCCTCAACCATTCCAAATATTAGAACATTCTCTAGAAAAGAAACAATACTTTCTTCCCATTAATAAGTTAAAAGAACATAGAAAGAAATGCTTGAACAAATATAATAGGAAAAAAAATGGTCGTCTAGATACAACACTGATAGTCTGATCTAGATCACCAAACCTAGTGAAATAACCTCTCAAGCAAATTTAATCACACTAAATATTCAGATAGACAGCTTCATATCTTTTTAGAACTGGTCAATCTACTAACCATTGTGGTGATCAAGGATTTGGATCTTGGACCTAGATTTACAAACATACAAGATCAATGTGGTACCAGTATACCAGGCAACACATAGTATACCTTTGCTATTGAGGCCAAAAACACATAAAAACATGTTCAGTAAAATTTTTGAGTATCAGAAACTAATATCGGTCAACACAGCAAGTATCATTTAGCAGCAGATCATACTGACACATGGTATGGTACAATACCATCACTGTACTGGTTCAAGCTCAATCAATATCTATTGATCTGAAATTTTAAATCATAGATTGGGCAACCAGATCTGGCTTGGGATAAAGTAGCCCATCTTATTTATCTAAGTCAATCTAGCAACACTAACACCCCTGGTGATCCCAGTCAATATCAGTGGATTTGGGTCAATTCCTTACAATCTTAAGCCGATTCCAGCTATTTAAAAATTATAGCAAATTTGGTCTGATTTAGAACATCATGGGAACCCCATAGATTTGGTTATTCTAAAACAAGTTTATGAGAAAAGACTAAGTTATTTCTAATAAATAAGTTAATAAACAAGCAAATGTTCAAGAAAGACATGGGCCACCATGGACAGCTTCGTTCACTACCCCTATCATATGGTCCCATCGAACTCCCCTAAGTTCCATTCTAAAATTAGATGATGCAGCTACCCAAATGATCCACTAATAAAGCTTAAAGGACTTACCATCAGTAAAGGATTTGAAGAGAAATATCCTTTCAGTTATAAACTTGTAACTAATAACTCTCAGTCTCTCACGAAGGGAATGTATGAGATTCCAAATCATAGAAACCAAGGGAATGTACGTATGCTGGTCTTTAGAAAGCTTCAAGCTGCTTCAGAGTTCAGATCTGAAGAAAATCACAGGTGCTAGAAGTGCCAAATCTGAAATCTGCACATCATTAAAGCATCCATATTCCACGGACAAGTGTGGAAATAATGGAATGATCTTTACTGGGTTCAAATTTCACAATGATCAGATGCACCAAGCTCACAGACCTCTCTATGTTCCAATATATATATATATATATATAAATCACTGATTGCTAACATCAATTTTGCATTAATGTATTAAAGAACTCTAACCAGTTACCCAATAGTTCATCAAGAATAGCTCATGATAGCACAATCACCTACTCACCAGACTTCTAGATTTCAAATTTGAACAGCTCTGAAACCTTGAATATAATACCAACAATGTAGCTAGCATATGTATAGTCACCTAGAATGTAATCGAAATAATAACATGGTCACTAGTTTTTGCGTAGCAGGGGATTCCAGTAAATTTGGTCTCTAGAACTATAAATTAGAATTTCAATCTTGATAAAAGCTGAGAGGTAATGAAAAACTAAAATTAGTCCATGATATTAACAACACTGTCATGAAAACCTCACCAGGGTATTCAGAGTCACAGATAAAGATATGTGTATCTTCAATAATTAAAAGATAAAAGAATCACATATTGTTACATAACATTAAGAATCACTACATTAAGGCACCTCGGGTATCAGTATGCTTAATGGTCTTGCGAAAGGGAATACTTAGCCACTGTAGTATTTCTCTTTGGAAAATGAATCTTTGATTGATTTAATGTAACATGAATAACAAACTACCTTCCGACAACAAATCTTGGACCAGAAGGAAACTACAAGCTAATTAATTCCAACAAAAGAGACTCAGGATCTTCAACACGAAGCGACATTTGCAGAAAGTGTCAAGGTACAGAGAGCATCTATCACTAACCTGTCGTATCTAGCCTACCACAATCGTTATACTGTGAAAATGCCAAACCTTTATTATGACGCATAGCATCCATAAACCGACATGAACACACAACACAACACAAGGCAACAACAGCATAAATTTGAGGGGAAAAGTAATGAAAAGACGAAGATAACACAAGAAAGAATTGGAAGTCCGAGATATCTCAACATACGATGGGGAAATCGAGCGGAGAGCGGCGGGTCATCTTCTCCTCTTCGGGTGCCATGCGCACCGCCATACCCCTCTTCGCTCTCCTCGTGGGTAGGAGGAGCATGGACAGTGACCTCCACCGCATCCGCTCGAGGGAACGAATCACCGCCGCCGGTCGAGGCGGAAGGGCAACGAGCGCCGGCCGCGGCGCTGCCACCGCGTGCATCGCTGTGCCCCTCTCTCCTTATCGCCACTGAAAGAGACCGGAGAAATCGAACCGGATCCGTCATCTATATCTGTTCAGTACCTCGTCTTATCACGAGACGGATCGGCCGACTCGGACCCGAATCCGAACCGGGCTTCGTCTCTCTTTCCCCAAGTGCTTTTTAGAAACCTTTTTGAACTTATATATTTGTTTTAATCTTATCCTATTTATCCTATTTACAGTAATTTTTTTTTAAAAAATATTAACTAATGATTTTGATTTTTTTATATATTTTAAATAATTTTATATATTATTTTTAATTTTATAAACTAATATTAAAAGATTTTATTCTTCTTTCGAATCTCATAATCTTATTAAATAAGTTGATTAACCGTTTACTGCCTTATCCCCTAAATTTTTTGGGATCTCAACAGGGATATTAGCATACCTCACACCTTTAGTTATTTTCATCTTCTTTATTATATTTTTTACTTCATTAACTCTAATTTTATGAATAATTTTATGATTATTAAATCTATCACTACTATTTATCATTAAATATGAGTTCTATGTGAAATATTTATTAAATAATTTATAAAAATAATTTCTTATATTTTTTAATCTCATTATCATTAACAAGTATTCCTTAGTCTTTCAATTATCTAACATTATGCAAATCCTTATATTTTCTTTTCATAGCCTTAACAATAATATATATATATATATCAACATATATCTAAATTATTATAAAAATTATCATAAGTTTTATATCTTAGCATACAAATCATTTTTTAGCTTTTTATATCTTTTAATTTTTAATTTTTATAATTTTATTAATCTTTAAAACATGTGAAAATTATTTTTTGAACTTCCATATATCACTACCGACTCTCTTTTAACGTTATACATCTATCTTTTGTTTCACCAAAAATCTTTTTTATTAAGCTCATAATATTATTAAGAGTTAAGGTTCATTTTAGCTCCTATCGTTTTAATCATGGACAACTTAAATTCTTATGGTTTACTTGCGTTTAAAATAATATTTATATTTTTAAAAACATAGCATATAAGTCCCTCCCGTCAAGTCTAAGTTAATAAATGTTAGAGTCTACTTATGTGACATGTTGACTCATAATAAACTATTAATATAATGATACATATAATTTAAGTTAAAAAAATTAATTTTAGTCAATGTAGTTTTGGTTATGGACCAACCCTTATGGTTTTGTTTGTCTAATATAATCCATACATTTTAAAAAACGTAACTAAGTTGACAAACATTATGGTTTTGTTTATGTCTAATATAGGCCCATCCCTTCAAGTCTAAGTTGATAAACGTCAGAGTCTACTTACGTGGTATTTTAATTTATAATAAATTATTAATATAATAACATATATAATTTAAATTAAAAAAAGTTAATCTTGTCAAGGAAGAGAAAGTAACGGAGGTCATAGCGACGGATGAAGGCAAAGAGGCAAAGGTAAGAGAGACCGAAGGCGGAGGTGAGGGATATTAGGAACGAGTCGGCACTAAGAGGGGGGGTGAATTAATGCAGCGATAAAAATATCGATTTCGAAAAATATTTGTTCATTGAAAATCGATCGGAAAGATGTTAACTTAAAAACACTTTCGTAAGCATATAATGAGGAAGTAGAGTAGTAAGCAAGTAAAATGATTTGCAGCAAAGGTAAACAACAAAGTAAAAGATAGCAAATTGATTTAATAGTGGTTCGATCGTCGTGACATACATCCACTCTCAATTCCTCTTCCGTTGAGGCATCGGCATCCACTAATGATCTTCCTACAATGGGCAAAGTTCAACTACCCTTTTACACTCTTTTTCATTTTCATGGGTTTAGGAGACAATCCTTACAACCTCTCTTTCTTAGACCTCACTTCTTCCTTTAAAAGAATTTTCTAAATACTAGGAAGAAGGGACTCTAAATCTTAAGAGAGATTTTAATTTTTCTTTCCTCTTTTTTCAACACAATTTCGTGCTTAATTCTTGCTTCTCTATGCAGGAATAGCTGGGATATTTATAGACCCTAAATGACTTCAAAATTGGAGCAAAAAAGGTCTCATCTTGGGTTTCCTGGATACTAGCAGTACCACAGCTTGTGCTGGGTGGTACCACTACATAATCTAGCAATACCATCGCTTGACACAATCTTGAAGATTGTGTCTGGGTGGTACCACCACCAGACCCTGCTACAGTACACTGAATGTGCTAAACAACAAGCTCAATTCAACCCATCAATTGGCCCCCTAATTGAGTTGGCCTAATTACATTCTAAATTGACTCAATTAGACTCTAAACTAACTCGATCTAGACATAATCAATTATAAGCGAATCCTATGTTATCTGGCATGTCATTGGTTCATCAACGCTTTGTCCAATCCTTCAGCGCATTGTCTTCTTTTGCAGCCTTTTGCCTAATCGACATATTGAGCTCTACAACTCTGATCTTCTTAGCATAATGTCCGCTCTTATTAGCCTGATGCCCGAACTCATGGCATGAAGCCTTTTGCCAATACGTCGATCAATCCTCTGACCCGACTATCACGAACGGTCATCGCGCACTCGCAATAATTTTGTTCAATGAACCGTTTGTCGCTTTTGCATGCTTGAATAGAGACATAGTAACCTGTTTTACCTCATTTTTGTATATTTTTACTTGTGAAAATACATGTTCGAATAGGTTTTAGCCTTGGTTTTGTGTGTTTTTGCTTGTAAAAATGCATGTTCGAACAAGTTGCAGCGTACATGTGATCGCTTATCGCGTCGAGCCAAAAAGCCCCAAAATGGCTTTATTTTCATGTGTTGCGGGCTGTTTTCTGTAGGTCGCTATAGCACATGAAATGTCAGCCATCTCAGCACCCTAGAACCCTCCCGAGTGGCACAGGGCTGGATAGGGCTTCAGTATATTGTCGGGCATTGAAAAATCTTCACGAGTTCACACGTTGACTTGACGGGAACTTGCCTTCGCGCCCGGCACTTGGTGAGCAGTTGTTTGTGAACTTGCAATTATTCGTTCTACCTTCTAAAGTCATTTTTTTCCTCCTCCATCTTTTTTCTCCTATGCACACAAGGTATTTACTGAATTGCTTGTAAAGCTTCCCTCTTTGCGAGATGTCGGGACTTGTCCATCGCTTGTTTTCAATCTAATCAACTTTCTATTTTACAAGTCTTTCGGGACCTGTACGAGGTTGTAACTAGGCTGAACCTTTGCGGATGCATATGTCACAAGGACGTCTCGAGACTTAGTTAATCTCAACTAAGTCTGTGAAGTTGGCGCAAGGGTGCGTCGCGACTTAGGCAACTCAAACTAAGTTCGCGTCTTGGTCGCAAGGGTGCCTCACGACTTAGGCAATTCCAACTAAGTCCATGATATGACATCCAATCTTTTGACATGTTCATTCCGGCCTAACGTCTGATTCCTCCTGCTTTAATCAATTTGCCTCTCCTTGATTGAAGCTAGTTCTGCGTCACTCAAAATGTAAATTAAATCATAAATACTATCAATTGGTTTCATCATCAAAATCCAATATTCAACAATCTTCCCCTTTTTTATGATGACAACCAATTGATAACGGAGTTAACCTTAACTCCCTCTATCAATATGTCATATTGATAGAACCTTGAATTCAAGCTGAATTCAAGCCAAAGCAATTTTAATCATAAATATTTGCAATATGTCATCATAAAATTATGCATAATCAAAATTTCAATATATCATTCCAAGCATGATTGTCATCATAATTTCTTCCTCTTTGTCATCAACAAAAAAGAGAAGTACAACTATCAAGTTTTAGATATGCAAGTTTTGCAACATATAAGCTAGTTTACAATTTTAGCTTCTTTTTTTATATATGCAAGTTTCTAAGTTTTGCTTCTTGAGATAGGCAAGATAGCACTTTTGCTTCTCTTGAGATCGTAAGCTAGCAATTCTTGATGATGTTTAAGATAGTAAGTTCTTTTTTCTCTTTTGAGCAGTGCAAGCTAGCAATTTTACTTCTACTTAAGATGTGCAAGTGAGTAATTCTTGCTTCTCTTTTGAGATGAGCAAGATAACAAATTTTACATCATGCAATCTAGCAAATTTTACATTATTTTAGAACATGCAAGTTAGTGAGTTCTTTCTCCCCCTTTGTCATTGTCAAAAAGAAGAGAAGAATACAATTTTGTAATTCTTTTTCCCTTTACAACAATTTTCAAATGATGGTAAAGATAAATAACAAATTTACATCAATATTTCAATTATTATTTCAATCATTAAAAATAAAAGATCAAGTCATGTTTTTTTATGTATCTCTTCTTTTGTATATAGAAGGAATGATAGGGAAACGATTTTGATTCAAAAAGAAGATTATCATTTGTATATAGAAGTCTAAAAATCAAGAATATGCAAGTTTTACATTATTTTAGAATATGCAAGTTAGTGAGTTCTTTCTCCTCCTTTGTCATTGTAAAAAAGAAGAGAATAATACAATTTTGTAATTCTTTTTCCCTTTACAACAATTTTCAAAGGATGATAAAGATAAATAATAAATTTACAACAATATTCTAATGATTATTTCAATCATTAAAAATGAAAGATCAAGTCATGATTTTTAATGTATCTCTTCTTTTGTATATAGAAGTCTAAAATTCGAGAAATCAAGATCATGAATAAATTATCAAGATGTCAAGTAGCATATCATGGTTTATTAGAATAAGTCTCTTTTTTAGTAAATAGCAAAAAGAATCGTAGGAGAACAAGATCTCAATTCATGCATATAAAATCATCAAAATCGTTTTCATAATCCAAGAGATTTATACAAATAGATTCATCAATCTCTTTTTGAAAACTCAATAAGATATAGATCGAGAAGTTTTCAAGAAAAATATATTTCCTTTTTATTTCATACAAGCATACCTTTGTCATTTAAGCCAAATCAAAATACGCATCATATTTAAAACCGAAAAAGCAACTTTCATTACGGCAAAGGCAAAGATCGATAAGCCATAAATTACAAGAATCATAATACATAATTTTGAAATATAAACTCATTAAGCATGATCATTATGCATCATTACTTTGGGCATGACACCAAAACATGGTTTCAAGTTTTCAAGGTATAACGTATACGATTTCAAACTATAAACTAATTACGCATGATATCAAACCTCTTATCATATTCATTACATCATTACATCATCAAAATTGATTTCATCAAACATAAAATATTTTCAAAATCATTTGGTTGTTATAGTAATGAATTTTTCTTTTTAAGTGAATCTAACTTTTCATGCTTAGTGTTAGGAATGAACATTCAATTGTTATGCTGAAATTTTAATTTATCAAAATCACTTAGAAAGAGAAGCATAATATTTTTTTAATTTTTCAATTTTATTTGCTCACTAACTTAAAAATAACACATGAAAAGGCATTAAGTAATTTCAAAATAAAGTAAACGGGTTTTGGTTGCCTCGTCGTCAAAAACCATTAAGGCGTAGTTTACCACTTCACCTTTGTCAGATTATAGTTCATTTTCGGATGAACTTGATTCGTCCCAAGCTACCTTGAGTGTTTTCTTCTTCTCATATAGTTTCTTCTTTTTATGTTCATTTTTGTTCTTAGATTCTTATTTTAAGAATTTTTTAAGCTTTATAGTCAACAGTTCAAAGTCATCATCACTTGAGCATTCGCTCAAGTGGTCTTCATTTGTTTTAAGTGTCAAATCCTTTCTGTTCTTTAGAAGGTTGTTCTCAAGCTCTTCATAAGTCATACAACTTATTTCATAGGTCATCAACGACCCAGTTCTTCAATGGGAAAATGGTTCAAGTCA
>LVTN01000929.1:107347-120693 GCA_001649415.1 Musa itinerans | reverse complement strand
CTTAGTGCTCTTGATCCTAACAAACTTTTGATGTTGTGATCTCTTTAATGCTAAAAATTTTAATGTTACCATACATTAATGTAATATCAAATTCTTAATATTGTGAACCATTGAATGCTACCATGCAATAGTCATAAAAGTTATATCATAATGATGTTTCACACAAGTAGTAGTGTAAGGCTATGCCCGAAGCATTTTATCATGCATGAAATGATAAAATTGTGCATTTAATATCTTGATGACTTGAAACTATAATGATGCACAATGCATGTGATTTCTAATTAAAATCGATTAAAGCTTGAATTCATGAATTCAAGTTTGTATTCTCTTAAGTATGACATATAGAAAGGGAGAGTTAAGGTTAACTTCATTACCAATTGGTTGTCATCATCAAAAAGAGGGAGATTGTTGAATCTCAGATTTTGATGATGAAATCAATTGGTAAATTGTTTGATCTAATATATGTGTTGAGATAAGTATGTAAGATTAACTACGATAACGGTAAGTCATATAATGAGCCGGAGTCAAAGATTTAGACGATGTACCAGAAGTGTGTCGGGAGCTCACCGAGAGTTCGTCAGAAGATCATCAAGAATTCATCGGAAGATCACCGAGAGTTAGTTGGGAGTTCGCTGAGGGTTCATCGGGAGTTCACCGGAAGCCCACCGGAAGACTCGCCGAGAGAAAAATCGACATACCGGACAAAGATTGCTTGCCTTAATCGTAGTTAGAACATTAGTTGAGTTAGGATTGGGAGGTAATCCCACTAACTCAGTTAGGAGCCAACTAGGCCCTTAACAGGGCTGAATTGGGCCGGTTGAATAGCCCATTCAACACCTGAAGTCACGGTCGGCGGTGGCACCGCTTGGGACTCGGTCTCCCAAGTGCTCTGGGTGGTGGTATTGCTCCGATTGGGCGATAGTACCATCGATAGTTAATGTTGTCAAGTAGTGGTACCGTCTTGTCAAGAGGTGGTATCGCTGACAGTTAATGCTGTTAGGCGGTGGTACCACCAAAGCTCAGTCTTCAAGCTCCGCCAGGTGGTCGTACCACCCAAACTGAGCTATGGTACCGCCCAGTGTTAGTCTACAGATGATAGTACCACCCAATAATGGCAGTGGTACCGCCAGTATCCCGAAATCCAAGGATGTGACACTTTTTGGCACTAATTCAGAAGCCATTGGGGCCTATAAATATCCCACCCTTTTCTGCATGAAAGGGCATAAAAGTGTGAACATAATCTTGAATTCTTGGGGTGTTAAAAGTGTTGTAAAAGTACAAAGAGTCCTCCTCCTCCCTTTCTAAGTGTTGAGATCATTTAAGAGAGGTGTGAGACTTGTAAGGGCTATCTCCTAAACCTGTGAAAAGGAGAACGCACTGTAAAGAGGTGGTTGGTCTTCGCCTATTGAAGGAAGACCATTAGTGGATGCCGGTGACCTCAACGGAAGAGGAATCAGAAGTGGATGTAGGTCACACCAACCGAACTACTATAAATTCTGGTTTGCATTTCGATTTTTGTTATTTACTTACTTTGCAATAGCTTCACTTCCTCCTTACTCGGCTTTCACTACCCTTACGAACAAACACTCTTTCAAGTTATTTTCCGAGATCATTTTTAATGTATAAAGAATTTTAAATCCACGTTTTAATCCGCTGCACTAATTCAACCCCCCCTCTTAGTGTCGACTCGATCCTAACAGAGAGATCCCTTCCTCTAATTCTAAATTTAGAATTCTGTTTAGAGAGGAGTGAGTGCTTATAAAAGGTTGTCTCCTACTTGTGAAAAGGAGAAGAGGGGTGTAAAAGGGTAGTTGGTCTTCGCCCATTGAAGGAAAACTGTTAGTGGATGCTGGTGGCCTCGACGGAAGAGGAATCGGGAGTAGATGTAGATCACGACAACCGAACCACTATAAAATTGGTTTGCATTTCCTTTTGAGCAATTTACCTTGCAAACTGCTTTACCTTCTTATTGCTTTCACTACAGTCCCTTACGCTTCCAAGTTAGTATCTTTCTAATTAGTTTTCAATGAACAAATATTTTTCGAAATCGACGTTTTTACCATTGCACTAATTCACTTAGTGTTGACTCGTTCCTAACACGTTCTAACACGTTCTTTTAGTGTTGACTCGTTCCTAACACGTTCTACTATGGCATACCTGGTAATGCATATTGAGCACAAATACCCCATTGTTCTAGGAATCTAGCAAAAGGATCAATATTCTAACCAGATTCATTATATTTGCCATGAAATTCACCACCTTTGTTAGATCTGACAATTTTAACTTTTCCATCTAATTTCCTCTCGACCTTATTTATGTACACTTCAAGAGTATCAATGGCTTGAGACTTTTCATGTATTAAATAAACATAGCCATATCTGGACAAGTCATCTATAAATGTGATAAAATACCTTTCTCCACTAAAACAAAGAATATGGAGTGGTCCACATATATCAGTATGAATAATCTCAAGGAGTTATTTACTTCTTATGGCATTTTTCTTTGTATATTTAGTTTGCTTTCCCTTCATGCAATATATACAAACATTAAAATCAGTGAAGTCTAAATGTTCCAAAATATTATCCTTCACTAATCTTTCAATTCTTTCCTTGGAGATATGCCCCAATCATCTATGCCACAATATAGAAGATCTTTCATTATTGAAACTACATTTCAATCCAACACTTGATTATAGGGTCAATAATGTCTTTGCAAACTCAAGATTCAAATTAATTCTGCACAAACCAACATACAGAATTTCAGAACCAACTTTTATTGAATCATAAAAGATACTAAGTTTACAATTACCAAAAGAAAGATAATATCCTAACTCATCAATTCTAGATAGAGAAACTAAATTTCTAGAAATAGAAGGAACATAACATGTGTCAACAAGATCCATCAGAAGACCTGTCTCTAAGCGTAGACGATAAGTCCCCACTAATATCACTTTTGTTTTAAGATGATTTCCCATAATGATGAATCTCTCATGTTCTTTTGGTTTCCTGATTGAAAGAAATCCTTACATATTATTGGTAACATGAGTTGAAGCACCAAAATTAATCCACTAAGTATTAGAAGGAACTTTTGTAATGTTTAATTCGAAACAAATAAAAGTCGAGTTAATATCTTTCTTTTCGAACGAAGTCTTACGTTTAATGTAGTCTTTCTCCACATGTCCTATCGTTAGTCTGTTTAACATTTCCAAACTCAGCAAATTTCTTTGATGGATGATGTTTCAATTTTCTTGTCTTATTACTAGCTCTTGCGTAGCAGTCATGATATTATATGAGCTTTCCTACTTTAATCTTAATTCTTCCAAAACACACATGCTAGTTAACTCATTCAAGTCCCACTTATCCTTATTTGTATCATATTAAATCTTGAATGGGTCAAACTAAGAAGGAATGGAATTGAGAATGAACTGCATGAGGAAAAACTCATGAACATTCATGCCTAATGCTTGAAGTTTTGCAGCTTTGTCAGCCATATTGAGGATATAATCTTGAATTCCTTGAGTGCCATCATATTGAGTTGTAGTCAGTTCTTTCATTAGTGTACCAACCAATAACTTATCAACAAATTTAAATCTATCTTCAATAACCTTTAAATATTCTTGTGCACTAGTTGCAATCGGTAATGAATGTTGAATCTCGTATTTTGATGATGAAACCACTTGATATGTGTTTATGGTTTAATCTACATTTTGAGTGACGCAGGATGCTTCGATCAGGATGAGAAAATTAAAGCAGGAAGAATCATGTTATGCCGGAGGAAAACATGTCAAAAGATTGGACGTCAGGCCGGAGGAACGGTCGACGTATCGACAGAAGGTTTCGGGTCATGGATTCGGGCATCGGGCCAAGAAGAGTGGATATTGCGCCTAGAATATCGGTGTTGTAGAGTCAACTAGCCGATTAGGCAATAGGCCGCAAGAGAGGATGATGCGCCGAAGAATCGGACGAAGCGTCGAGAGACTAATGACATGCCGGACAACATGATTATTGCTTAGTATTAATTGTCTAGATCGAAGTGTGTATTAAGTGTGCAGGATTAGCTCGGATGTTCGCCGGAAGTTTGTCGGAAGCTCGCCGGAAGAAGCGATTGACGCACCGGAGCAAGTTGTAGTAAATGTCTTATAATATGACTTTTATGTATAATTCCTTATATTCATAAAGTGTTTATCTCATCATCCAATTAATTTTCCTTTATATTCTTCATATGATGATATAAAATTATGCATAAAATACTCATGATATTATGTTGATGCATACAAATGAGAATTTATGATCATGCATGGTAGGATGTAATGTAATTTGACTTTTTGATACAATCATGATTTAAAATATTTATGATTTGTATATCGCATGATATGATTGAATCATTATTGTAAAAGAAAAAGGAGATTGTTAGCTTGCACATTGCAAAAGAGAATAAAAAATATATGCTAGCTTAAATGATAAAACATGAGATTATGTTTATAATGTAAATTTATTGTTCTCATGATGATTGATGTAAAGGGAAAATAATTACAACATTGTATTCTTCCCTTCTTTTTGACAATGACAAAGGAAGAGAAATATTGCTAGCTCAAGATATAAAACTTAGAAACTTGTACTTTACAAAGGAAGCAAAAATTGCTAGCTTAAACATTGCAAAGGAAGTAAAAATTTGCTAGCTTGCAAATAGCATTTAGAAAGAAGGGCTATCTTGCCTATCTCAAGAAGCAAAACATGCTAACTTGCACATCTAGCAAAATTTACAAACTTGCATATTTCAAGAAGCAAGAGTTGCTTTCTTGAATATCTCAAAATTGCTAGCTTGTATGTTCTAAAATATTATAAAATTCACTAGCTTACATGATGATAAAATTGGAGATTATATTTATCATGCAACAATTTGAACTTATATGTCTAAAAACTTGATAGTTGCACTTCTTTTTGTTGATAACAAAGGGGGAAAAGTATGATGTTATGCATAAGTTTTATGTCTAAAAGCTTGAATTTTTGAATCCAAGAGTTCTATCAATATGGCATATTGATAGGGGGAGTTAAGGCTAACTCCGTCATCAATTGGTTGTCATCATTAAAAAGGGGGAGATTGTTGAATCTCAGATTTTGATAATGAAACCAATTGATAGTGTTTATGATTTGATCTACATTTTGAGTGATGCAAGAAGCTTCGATTATGGAGAGACAATTAAAGCAGGAAGAATTATGTTGGGCTGGAGTGGACATGTCAGAAGATTGGACGTCGAGCCGGAGGATCGGTTGACGTATCGACAAAAGGCTTCAGGCCAAGGATTCGAGAATCGGGCCAAGAAGAGCAAAAATTACACCAAGGAAATCGGAGTTGCAGAGGTCAACTGATCGATTGGGCAATAGGCCACGAGAGAGGACGATGCGTCGAAGAATCGAACAAAGCATCGATAAACCAATGACATGCCGGACAACTTTGATTAGCTTAGTAATAATTATCTAGATCGAGGTGGGTTTTAAGTGTGCAGGATTAACTACGATAGCAAGGCATAAAACAAAATGAAGTCCCGGAGTCAAGAACATGATTTCGTTGGGAGTTCATCAGAAGTCCGGACGTTCGTCGAAAGTTTTATCGGAATCGACCAAGAAGTCCAAGAGCTTGTTAAAGAAGCTTGTCAGAACTCACCAAGAAGATCATGGTAAAATCCAGGAGCTTGCTTGGAGTCTGCTGGAACATTGCCGAGAGATCATCGGAAGTTCGTCGGAAGATCGTCGGAAGAAAACTAGACTTACGGACTTGTTTAGCTTAGTAAATGTCTTAGAATTCGTAGTTAGCACATAATTGAGATTGGAATTTGGCCAACCCAATTAGAGGCCAATTAAGCCCATGTATGTACTGCGTTGGGCCAAATGAAATGCCTAAACAGTGACCTAACAAGTGGCACCGTCATGGCACAATCTCCGAGACTGTGTCAGGCGATGGTACCACCCATTGTTAGTGCTGCATATTTAGGCTCCATATTTGAATCAACTTGAGGCCTATAAATACCCCTCTCATCCCTGGTTAACAAACACAAGCACAAAGAGTTTAAAAGTGAGAAAATGCTGTATAAATCACTTGAGAAATCCCCTCCTCTAGCTTAAACTTAGAATTCTGTTTAGAGAGGAGTGTGTGCTTGTAAAGGTTGTCTCTTAAACCTATGAAAAGGAGAAAAGGGGTGTAAAAGGGTAGTTGGTCTTCACCCATTGAAGGAATACCGATAGTGGATGCCGGTGGCCTCGATAGAAGAGGAATCAACGGAGTGGATGTAGGTCACGATGACCGAACCACTATAAAAATCTAGTTTGCGTTTCTTTTGAGCAATTTACTTTAACTGCAAACCACTTTTCTTGCTTACTACTTTTAATACATTTACGGACACGCTTTCAAGTCAAGCATATTTCCAAGATCGGTTTTCAATGAACGAAAAGATTTTTGAAACCGACGTGATTTTACCGCTGCACTAATTCACCCTCCCTCTTAGTGCCGACTCGTTCCTAGCAAGAGTTGGCTTTTTTGAGCTAAATTTTTATCATAGGTTATTCCTCTATTTACAAACTCAAATGCTAAAAAATATTATATGGATACATGTTTTGATGAAATAAAAAAAATAAAAAACCATATACTATTTAGATCCTAAATAAATAAGAAAATATTTAAAAAAATTAAATTAAAAAATGGTGATAGATGTCTGATGCAATGCAATATTTTTTAAAATTTTTTAGAGAATTTAGACTAGTACTTGTATGTGATACATCATTTTTGGTTTGGGCCCAAAAATAATATTTTAGATATCAGGGCTTAATTTTTTAAGTAAAATGTTTATTATATGTTGTCCATGAAGCTCAAATGTCAAAAAATATTACATGAATCAATCATATTTTCATGGAAATGGAAAAAACATAGAGCAAATATGAAACCACACATGGGTCTAATTTAGAAAATCTCTAAATTAGAAAATAAGTGATAGATATCCATCTGGGTCTGATTCAAAGTTTTTATGAAAATTTCATAGCATTTGGACTAGTCCTTATATGCAATACATTATTTTTTAGTTTGACTTTAAAAATTGTCTATGGTATACCACTAGTTGCTTTTTTTGGATCAAATTTTTACTATTAATTGTCTATCTATTTAGAAGCTCAAATATGTAAAAATATTATATGGATCATGTAGCACCCTAATTGTAGTTCCATATATACCATATATGCATGACTAAAGTAGGATATCATTTTTTTTATTATTGCTATTAATTGGAATGTAGTAGAAAATAGATAATCTTAAATTTAAAATATATTAATTACTAAATAAAATGATAGAGTTTCTCCTGTATTTAGTATTTTTGACACCTATACATATTTATATGATCTATCCAAAGAAAAATACAAATACAATAGGTCCAAAATTTAAACATACAAAATCTTTATAGGTCGTCATCAATATCTATACTGGCATGGGCTTGCATGTGCTCACTTTTCTACCCATTTACTTAAGCGAGATACTAATATCCTTACTTACAAAATATAGTCTATAATGAATAATCACTCAGTAATTATAAGTTTTTATAGCTTTCTTTAAGTGAGCATGCATCATGTCATGTATACCATATTTCAAAATCATTGGCATTAGATAATTAGTAGTAAATATCTTATCCTATGACTTCTTTTGTAAGCATAATCCTATAATATTACAAAATAAAGAACTAAAATTCTATGTTGAAATATTCAAAATGCCTATATGCACATGTAAAAAACACAATAGATTTATAGACTTCTACTCCATAAATCATAATATATACATGCACTCACACACTGCACGTTCTCATAATATATATGTACACTCTCACACTACACATCATAAAATATACGTATACTCTCATATTGCACATCATAATATATACTTGCACTCCCATAGTAAACGTCATAATATATACACGCACTCCCACACCGCACATCATAATACATATGGATACTCCCATATTATATATCATAATATATATATGCACTCCTGTACTATACGTCATAATGTATACGTACATCGCATATCATAACATATTCATATACTCATACACCATACATCATAAAAAACATATACGCTATCACATTGAATGTCATCATATATGCATGCATATAAGATATTTTTATTATAATTCATATAATTTTTTATGCTTGCAAAAGTATATACATTCATATTTAGCTTATGATAATCATATAATTTAAAACATGCATTCCAAAATACATTATGCATATAATTATTTATATGACTACTATTTTGTAGTGAAACATATACTTGTCTGATTGAACTAAAAAATGAAGATGTCATTGAAAGACCACGTTCCTTAATGATTAAGTATACTAAGGAGTAATACACCTATCAAATTATGAGCATAGGGTCATGAAATATCTTAATTAATTATCCTACCTCTTAAATTATTAATTTATAATAATTCATTGTAATAATCCATAAAAAAGTTTAACAAATCACTAATAAAATAAACTATACTTAACCTAAAAATTTATCTAGATTCCAAAATCAAATGTTTCAATAATTTACTCTATAATCAAATAAACTAGCTAGTATCAATAAAACCATCACATAATTTTGAAAAAAAAAATTTACTCCAATATTCTAGCAAATCAAATGATCTTAAATTATTATAAAAAATTATAAAAAACTAGGAGACATATAAAACTAAATATATACCAAATTTTAGCTTAAAATAGAATCATTTGTAGGCTAAACTATCCTCCTAATTTAACTATCAATACCTATTCTATTCTTTTGAAACTAGGTTGAGACTATCTAAATTTATATATCTCATATCTTGGTGTGCAGAGGTGATACTGACTTAATTCTAAATCTCACAAAACTCTAGGAGAACTTTTTAAAATATATCAAAAGGATAGAGCTTAATCATATCCTTAAGAGGGTCAATTTAATTTAAATAGAATTTTATCTCAGAAAATAAGAGATTCTAAGTATCTAAGATTGGGACAATCACAACTATATATACCAATCTCATATTAAGATCATATTAGAGGTTTTAAAACCATAAGAAAATCATACAAAACATATTCAAAAATTAGATATTAATTAAAAATTTAGGTTACTCAAAATAGTAAAAAATATTTGTCTATAATCTATAAAATTAAAACTCTAGATATAATCAAGGAAGAATTAGGTTTTTCCTAGCATCTATAAGAAAAGCTAAGAGATTGGTTAAAATAGAAGAGAATGAGTCATGGGTTATTAGGTTAGTAAAGAGGATAAGGCCAAAATATAATAAATGTATTTAAAAGGTTGCCTTAAGGTCTATGGTTCAATCCTATTAGGCTTCATTTAATTTTTTTAAAATATAATTCTAATATTTTAGTAACTTCAATTGAGTTTAATTTGGTTTGATAATGATGATATTTTTGATCTAAACTCATCCTTCAATCTCACTCTTGTATCTTAATATTTTTAGTATAACACTTTCCTTTGATTTACATCTTCATTTGATTTTTTATTACTCCATCTATGCCTAAGTAGCTTATTATCCTCTATATACATAAGGTTTAAAACTTAAACTTTCTTATATTAATTATAGTCGAGCTCATTCAAGTCTTGAAATTCACTTAAGACCAATTAAAATTTCACCATCATTCCTAATTACTATATGCATGCTTATTACCATAACTTAGCCTTATATTCAAGTCCACTAGCACACTTTGGCTTGTTGCACTATACTTAACATAAATATTAATGCTTATGCATGCTCAACAAATATTTCATAGAGTATTGAAAATAATATTTTTGGAAAGCATATAATTTAATCTTAAAAGATAAAAATATAAGCATATCATTTATCATATTTATGAAACATAGACATTGTAAATCATATCACTAAGTAAGGGTAACATATATATATATATATATAATTTGTGCTTTTATTGGCATGCTAGTTATAGTTCAAAGTATGTGAAACTCGGGTGCTACAATCCTCCCCTCGTAATAAAAATTTTATCCTTAAAATTTCTTACCTGAATAGCTTTGGATATTTCTCTCATATCTCTTCTTCCCTTTCCTAAGTTGCATCCTCCTATGATTCCTCAATAGCACTTTGACTAAAGCAATCTTTTTACTATAAAATTCTTTCTCCTTTTGATCAAGAATCAGTATAGCCTATTCTTCGTATATCCGGTTTTCATCCAATTTTATTAGTTGTTTTTCTAGAACATGATAAGAATCTGAAATATACTTCCACAATATTAATACATAGAATACATTATGCACATTTACTAATGCAAGAAGTAAAGCTAGTCCATAGGCCACATCACCAATTTTATCAATAATTTCATATGGTCTTATATATCGAGGACCTAACTTGTTTTTCTTTCCAAACCTTATAACTCCTTTCATTGGTACCACTTTAATAATACTTTATCACCTATTTCAAATTTCAATAGTTTCTCCTCCTATTATCAATATAACATTTTTGCCTACTTTGTATTGTCTTCATCCCTTGATTTTTTTCTACTATTTCTGTCACTTCTCTCACCAAATCTAGCCCCAAATATTTTCTTTTACCCATCTCATGTTAAGACCAAGTCGGCACGAAGAGAAAGCAATATAAAGAGAAAGCAAACTAGAAATGACAAAGAAGAGATCACACCAGATTTATAATGGTTTATTCGTCGTGACCTACGTCCACTCCCGATTCCTCCTCTGTTAAGGCCACTGGTATCCACTAATGATCTTCCTTTAATGGGTGAAGACCAACTACCCTTTTACAACTCTTTTCTCCTTTTCACAGGTTTAGGAGATAACCTTTACAACCCACTCGGCCCTCCCTTAAACTGAAATCAAACTTAGAGAAGAGGAGGGGATTTCTCACAAGATTACAATAGAGTTTTCCCTTATTTTTGTTCTTAGTTCTTGTGTTTATTAAGTAGGGATGAGTGAAATTTTTATAGGCCCCAAATGGATTCAAATTTGGAGCCAAAACGATATTATCTTTGAGGTACTAGCGGTTCCACCGCTAGTACTGGGTGGTACCACTACCTGCCAGTCTAACACTGGGTGGTACCACTATTTAGTTCGATGGTACCATCACTTGACACACTGTCATTAGGTGGTACCACCACTTGACACAGTCTTAAAGATTGTGTTTGGGTGTACCACCGCCAAGTCTAGGTGGTACCATCGCCAGACCTTGCTATAGGACATTAAATGGGCTAAATAGCAAGCCTATTTTAGCCCTGATTCATGCCTAATTGGCCCCTATTGAGTTGACATTATTTCACCTAAATACCGACTCAGTTAGACCTAAAACTACTTCAATCTAGATAATTATTACAAAGCATTAATCACATATTTCCTAGCATGTCATTGGTTCATCGGTGCTTCGTCTAATCCTTCAATGCATCGTCCTCTTTTGTGGCCTTTTGCCTAATTGGTATGTTGACCTTTGCAACTCTGATCTTCTTGGCGCAATGTCCAATCTTCTAGGCCCGATGCCTAAACTTATGACACGAAACCTTCTGCCGATACGTCAACCGATCCTCCAGCTCAACGTCCAATCTTCTAACATGTTTCACTCCGACCCAACATTGATTCTTCTTGTTTTAATTATCTCTTCATGATCGAAGCTAGTCCTACATCACTCAAAACACATATTATATCATAAACTTTATCAATTGGTTTCATCATCAAAATCCGAGATTCAACATCTCATCCCAATAAATAGGTGATATGTACTTTCTATCGTATAGTGCTTCAAATGGTGTCATCCCAATGGTTGTTTGTAATTGTTATTATAGATAAACTCTATCAAAGATAAATATTTGCTCCATTATCTCTTAAAGTCCATGATATAAGCTCTTAGCATATCCTCTAATATATAAATATTTTTTTCTGATTGATCATTTGTTTGAAGATGAAAAACAATGCTAAAAGCTAACTTTATCCCTAGTGCCTTATGTAGATTCCTCTAAAATCCTAATGTGAATCTGGAATCTCAATCTAACACATGGACACCGATACATCATAGAGTTTAATTATCTCCTGGGTATATAATTGAGTATATTGATTCTTGGAATAGTTAATACAAATAGGTAGAAAATGGATTGTCTCAATCAATTTATCCATAATAACCCAAATTTCATCATATCCCTTGCTAGTCTTAGGTAAACTCATAACAAAATCAATGTTGACCTCTTCCCATTTCCATTCGGGTTTTACAATAGTCTCAAGGTACCTACTGGACTTTGATATTTTATTTTTATTTACTGACATATGAGATACTTTTCAACAAATTGAATCATATCGCTCTTCGTTATTAGCCTCTAGTAGTGTTCAAATCCTATACATATTGGTTGTTCCAAGATGCACTAAGTATAAAGATGAGTATGCCTCTATTAAATTTTTTTACTTTATGCTAGATTCCTCTAGTACATATAATCTAACCCAAAATTTGATTACCCTTTCATCTATTAGGATCAAGAGCACTAAGGATGAATTAGTGCAGCGGAAAACTTTCGACGATTTAAAATGACGTTCGTACGATAAAAAACGTCTTCGATGAAAAATCGTTTCGGAAAGTTCTTCAACTTAAGATCAAGCAAAAGTAAAGTTGAAGTAAAGCAATGGATGCAGTTTGTAGTTTAAGATAGAGAGCATAATATAAATGCAAACCGAGATTTAGAGTGGTTTGGTCAATCTTGACCTATATCCATTTTTGGCTTCCTTCTCCGATAAGGTCTCCGACGTCCACTATAGGCCTTCCTTCAATAGGCGAAGGCCAATCACCCTTTTATAGCTTTACTCCTTTTGACGGGCTTAGGAGACAACCCTTACAGATTTCCACTCCTCTCTTGAATAATCAAAACTTAGAAGAAAATAGGGAGAAGAACTTTTAGCCTTTTACAACACTTTTAAGCTCTCAAATTCTCAGAATATATGCTAAGTTTTGGTGCCCTTTCATGCAGGAAAGGGTGGGGTTTATATAGGCCCCAATCAGTTTGAATTTGGAGCTCGAAAATGTCATCTCCCGGATTTCCGTGGTCCTAGCGCTACCACCGCCTGACTGGGGCGGTACTACCACTTGATAGAGCTTGGAGACCGAGCTCTGGTGGTACCACCGCTTGACAGGGGCGGTTCCATCGATGCCAGCAATAACTGCCGGCGGTACTACCGCTTGACAGGGGCGGTTCAACCGATGCCAGAATTCATAGGAGACTATTTCCTGGGTGGTGCCACCGCTAGCTAGGAATTCTAGGTCCGAATGGGCTGATCCATTCGACCCAATTTGGGTCTGTCAAGGGCCCAATTTGGGTCTGTTAAGGGCC
>LVTN01000929.1:87713-101726 GCA_001649415.1 Musa itinerans | reverse complement strand
GGAAATAAGGAAGATCCTCATTCGGGTCTTCCAATAGGTGTAATCCGTCCCATTGAACATGGGCGGACGTGTAATAGAGTGACCCTCTTGGTTTCCGACGTATGCCATCTCTCTTGGGTTTTAATCTGATTGAGAGTTAACCCCGCTCTGATACCAATTGTTAGGATCAAGAGCACTAAGAGGGGGGGGTGAATTAGGGCAGCGGAAAACTTTCGACGATTTAAAACGACGCTCGTATGATAAAAAATGTTTTCGATGAAAAACCATTTCAGACAGTTCTTCAACTTAAGATCAAGCGAAACTAAAGTTGAAGTAAAGCAATGGAGGCAGTTTGTAGTTTAAGATAGAGAGCGGAATGTAAATGCAAACCGAGATTTAGAGTGGTTCGGTCAATCTTGACCTATATCCACTTTTGGCTTCCTCCTCCGATGAGGTCACCGATGTCCACTAGAGGCCTTCCTTCAATAGGTGAAGGCCAATCACCCTTTTACAGCTTTACTCCTTTTGACGGGCTTAGGAGACAACCCTTACAGATTTCCACTCCTCTCTTGAATAATCAAAACTTAGAAGAAAAGAGGGAGAAGAACTTTTAGCCTTTTACAACACTTGTAAGCTCTCAAATTCTCAAAATAGATGCTAAGTTTTGGTGCCCTTTCATGCAGGAAAGGGTGGGGTTTATATAGGCCCCAATCAGTTCGAATTTGGAACTCAAAAGTATCATCTCCCGGATTTCCGTGGTCCTAGCAATACCACTATCTGACTGGGGCGGTACTACCTCCTGACAGAGTTCGGAGATCGAGCTCTGGTGGTACCACCGCCTAACAGGGGTGGTTCTACCGATGCCAGCAATAACTACCGACGGTACCACCGCCTAACAGGGGCGGTTCAACCGATGCCACAATTCTTGGGAGACCGTTTCCTAGGTGGTGCCACCGCTAGGTAGGAATTCTGGGTCCAAATGGGCTGATCCAATCGGCCTAATTTGGGTCTGTCAAGGGCCCAATTGCCCCCAGATTAAGTTAATGGGATCACCTCCCATTCTTAACTTAATCTTCATACTAACTACGATATTTAAGACATTAATACTGCAACTTGCTCCGGTGCGTCAATCGCTTCTTCCGACGAGCTTCCGGCGAACATCCGACGAACCCTCGGCGATGCTTCGGTGGACTTCCGACAAACTCTCGGACTTGCGACGATCCACTTGGCGAGTTCCAATGAGCTTCTTTGGTAAGCTCCTGGACTTCTCGGATTTGTTCCCATAGAACCTCCGACGACCGTTCGGACTTCCGTTGAACTCTTGAACCCCCAACGTGATCATGGTCTTGACTCCGACGCAACACCTGCTGCATGTCTTACTTCCATCGTAGTTAATCCTACACACTTATCTCAACATATAGATTAGATAACCAAATGACAATTGACTTCATCATCAAAATCCGAGATTCAACATCATCAAAGTAAAAATCTTTTCTTTTCCCTACCTCAATCTCATACTTCAATTTGTTTAAATAAGAGTTGTTAACCTATAATTCTTTAATTTTCTTCAAAAGGGTTGGCTGTAGTGATATCATTGCTAATCTCCCAATTAATCTTTTAAAAATCATCTTAGATTCAAATTTTTTATATTTCTACATGGAGGTGTCTTTAAACCGTCGATAAAACAACTAAATTGGCTAACTTTCTACTCAATGTATCAACAACTATATTCGCTTTCCAAAAATGGTAATTGATCATACAATTATAATCTTTTGCTAACTCCAACCATCTCTTTTGTCTTATGTTCAGATCCTTTTAAGGAAAAAAAATATTTTAAACTCTTATGAGTAGTGTAAATTTCATATTTCTCTCCATAAAGATAATATCACCAAATTTTTAGGATAAACAACATCACTACCAATTCTAAATCATATGTTAAATAGTTCTCATAATATTTAGTTATCTTGACGCATAAACTATAACTCTATTATTCTTATCAAAGCATATCCTAGACCTTTTTTGGATGTATCATTATATACCACGAATCCTCCTAACCTAGATGGTACGACAAGAATTGGAGTCAACATCAATCTCCTTTTTAATTTTGGAAACTATTTTCACAAGCCTCAATCAATTCAAATTTAATATTCTTTCTTATTAATTGGTTAAGTGATGCTATCTAGGAGAATATTTCCACAAAACATTTGTAATAACCTACCATCTCAAGAAAACTCTTTATTTTCATTACAGTAGTTGGCCTTAGCCAATTACTAATTATTTTTACCTTAGTTGGATCTACTGAGATCTCTTCCTTGGATACATTATGCCTAAGGAATGTTATATTCTCTATCCAAAATTCACACTTCTTAAACTTTGTATACAATTACTCTTCATTTAAGATACTCAAGGTTGCTTATAAATGTTCTGCATATTCCTCCTTAGAGTGTAAGTATATTAAAATATTATTAATAAAAATTATCATAAATCTATCTAGATACTCCTTGAATATCCTGTTTATTAAGTCTATAAAGGTGGTTGGTGCATTTGTTAGACCAAATGATATCACTAAAAATTCAAAGTGTCCATATTTGCTCTTGAAAGCGGTCTTGGGAATGTCTTCCTTTTTTATTATTGATATCCTATTTTCAAATCAATTATAGAATACATTAATGTACCTTACAATTGATCAAATAAATCATCAATTCTAGGAAGTAGGTATTTGTTCTTAATAGTCATCTTATTCAACTTCCCTAGTCTATGCACAATCGTATTATTCTATCATTTTTCTTTACAAATAGGATTGGTACTCCTATGGTGAAAAGTTAAGATGAATGAACCTTTTATCAAGGTGCTCCTACAGTTGCATCTTTATCTCTTTCAGTTCTTTTGGAGCCATTCTATAAGGTGCTTTAGAAATAGGTTTAGTGCCCGACATTAAATCTATGACAAATTCAATCTCTCTATTTGGTGGCAATCCATAGAGGTCCTTTGGAAACACCTGAAGAAATTCGCTCACAACTAGCATATCCTCTAGCTTGACCTTCGGTTCCACCCTAGTATCAATCATATTTGTTAGATATCCTATGCATCTACCATTTAAAAGTCTCATTGCTTTCATTATTGAGATAAAAAGACTGTTGTCTTTTCTTCAGAATCAACAAATATAAACTTTACTGACCCTGGAGGTTGAAATACTACCCTATTTTTACTGTAGTCAACGAAAGCATGATGTTTAGGCAACCAATCAATGTAGAGTATAACATTAAAATCTTATATGTACAATATTATCATATTTGTAATCAATTGTTTGTCGACAATATGAATTAGACAAGATCAAAATCCCTAACTTGAATACATTATATCCCCTGATGGAATAACTATGCAATATATCACATCCAGTGCTTTAGATGATTTTCCTAGTTTCTTCAGACAAGCTAGTGATGCAAAAGAATACGTGGTGTTGAAATTAATTAATATATGTAAAGAATTACCATAAATAAATATCTCACGTGAGATTACTGATGGGCTAGCCTTTGCTTCTTTCTTGGTCATCACAAAGACTCTACCTGATACTATTCTATGTTCTGATGAGATTATTTTGCAGTTCCTTACTAAATGTCCTAGCTTTCTATGCAAAAAACATAGGTCTTTACTCTTAAGACATTTTCCCATATTATGCTTTCCACAATTAGGATAAGTGGGTCTTTGCGCTTAAGCTAACTGACCTATTTTTTCTTGTGTAAAGTATTTGGGTTGCCCCTATTATTGTCCTTAACCTTGGTGCCATTTTCTTTTACTGCCTACAATCTATTACCAAAGATAATATCCTTCCTTGGCATATCATGGCTGCGATATATTTGTTGGACTTGAAAAATTCTTAGCTCGACCTCTTCTACCTCCAAGGTTTTTTCCATTACTAGAGACTAGGAAATATATGGGACATTCATCGTCATCTTCACATCCCGATAAATTTATGTTCTGAGTTTTTATAGAAATTAATCAACTTTCAAGGTATTAGTGCTAACTATGTGGGGTGAAAATTAGATAACTCCTCAAACTTACTAATGTAATCCATCACCTATTGGCTTTCTTATTTGAGGTTAACAAATTCTATTATTTTGGTCGATCGATGGGCTATACCGAAATACTTTTGGTAAAATATCTTCTTGAATCTTTCTTAGGTCATTTATTTAGCATCTACAGTCCCCCTTCTTGCATCCCACCAGTAATAGGCATCTTTTTATAGTATATAAGTTATACAAATAACTTTATCTTCATTTAGAATCCTAGTATACTCAAAGATTCTCTTAATAATTTTTATCTATCTCTTAGCCAATAGTGGATCTGTATCACTTTTAAACATGGGTGGATTATTCTTTTTAAACTTCTCACTTGTTGATTCTATAATATTATATTCTTGAATTGCTATCGATACCGCCTCTTGTCCTTAAGCCAATAACTGCTCCAATCGTCGAGATTGTCTCTCCGCTAACTCTATTAGTTTATATTAATTACTCCATCTCTTTGATCTCTGTGTGGATGCCTATCTACCATTGGGAGTCTCATCTCAAATATTACTAAGGCTACTAGCTTCCCCTCTGATTATTATGATATCTTCCTGATTAATCTCAAGCTATTCATACCCTAACTGCCAAGTATAAGAGCATCAAATAATAATAATAATATAACTTAATTATTAAAATTTATAGGATAGTTGAGTAGTGCGTCGTATGCTTTTGTAGATATAGATAGTCTACAAAACTCATGACTCAGGCTTTGATACCACAACTTGTAATACTTTACTCTTAGTTCCACCTATACCCTATATGTATGACTAAAGTAAACTATTATATTTCTTTTTTCATTACTACTATCAATAAGAGTGCAACAAAAAGTATGTAATATTAAAATTAAAATATGATAATTACTAAACAAAATGATAGGGTTTCCCTTATACTCAGTATTTTTAACACTTGTACATATTTATACTATTTAACTAAAGAAAAATATAAATATAATAGGTCCAAAATTTATACACAAAATGCCCATAAGTCATTATTCATATCTGTACTAACATGGACTTGCACTTGCTTATTTCCCTACCCAATCACTTGGGTGGGTAATAGTATCATTACCTACAAAATATGGTCTATAATAAGTAATCACTCAGTAAGTATAAGCATTTATAGCATTATTCAAGTGAGTATACATCATGTCATATATACCATATTTCAAAATCATCAACATAAGACAATTAATGATAAACATCTCATCCTATGACTTCTTTAGCAAGAATAGCCCTATAATATTACAAAATAAAGAGGTAAAATTATATATCGAAATAATTCCAAATGTTTATATGCACATATAGGGAACATAGCAAATTCATGGACTTCTACTATCCATATCATAATATAAACATTCGCTCCTATACCGTATGTCATTATAATATATATATATATATATATATATATATATATGCACTCACACACTCCACGTATGAGTATGTACATACACTCACACACCATATGTCATAATACATACAATACTCTCACACCATACATTATAATATATGCAAGCAGTCCCACGTCGCACATCATAATACATATGCATACTCTCACACTACATGTCATAATATATACGTGCACTCCCACGCTACACATCATAATGTATACGTACATCGCATGTCGTAACTATTGAGAAACATCAAGGAGCATCACATGTATAGCGAAATTAAAACAAAAAAACGTTCCCAAACAGAAAGTATTGGATCGCTGATAGATGACGGAAAGCATAAAAACTCGAAATCACAAAATTGCATCAAGGGGTGAGACGTTCTCATATAGGGGAACTCGTATATCCCCTAAAAATGTAGATCCTAGCTTGTTGGATGAAAAATCTCTTGTGAACTCCTCTCTATCAAAAGTCCACACAATAGATGGCAACGTCAATGCACCTCCTCGTGATGGACTATCTCCTCGTGATGGCACTCTATCACATAGTAAGGGGCGGCAATAGTAAGCAAGGAAGGGGTAGCCTTCTTGCTGTCTTCTCACACTAGGGAAGTGTAGGGAAGTTCGGGGGCGACATCACATGCGCAACGGAAGAACATAAAACAAAATCTCTAATTTCTCAAAGATGTGTTCATCGTCATGCGAAAATTGGTGCACAAAATTCGTAAAATAGAAAACTGTGTATATTAAAGATTGTGTTACCTAAGGAGATCATATATCCCTGAATCCTTGCAGATCTCTAGGAGAGGGTGAAGGAGGTCAAGTATCCTCCTCTCTAGTGGTGATCCATTATCCAATAGGGCAGGATCCATTATGGTTAAGTTGACAATGGACCTCTATAAATAGGAGGGAACTAATGGTTCATAGGCAAGAGCCTTTTTGGTTACCATCTCCTATTCTCCTCCCCTTCTCCTCCTCAGATAGAAGGCCTGGAGATTTGAGGGGCATCGTCACAACCCTATTGTGTGAATGACCACTAGAGAGGAGGATGCTTGACCTCCTTCACCCTCTCCTAGAGATCTATAATGATTTAAGGATATATGATCATCCTAGGTAATACAATCTTTAATATACATAGTTTTCTATTTTGTGGATTTTGCACACCAATTTTCACACGACGACGAACACATCTTTGAGAATTTGAGGATTTTGCTTTATGTTTTTTGGCTGCGCATATGATGTCACCCCTAGGATTTCCCTACAGTGGTATCAAAGTATTATAGGATTTCCCTACAATTTCCCTACAGTGGCATTAGAGTAGCAGGCCACCTGCTTGTAGGGGCCGTAGGCAGCCGTCCGCCCGCAAGCAAGCCGCCTGCAACGTAGGCCGCCTGTGTACGGGCATTGCACCTGCGCGCAAGGGCGGCGCTTGTGGGCGAGCCGCCCGTAGGGGCTGGGCTTGCTAGCGGTGGCCACATGCCACCGCTGGGCCTATGTGCGAGCCCCAACAGAGGTGCCTACGGGCACTGCCTCCGCAAGGGGCAGTACCAACAGTGCCGGGGCAATGCCTGCTGGCGCTATGCCCGTGGGCAGAACCACCCGTAGGGGCGATGCTTGCGGGTGACACAACGCCCACAAAAGGGGGCGCCGTCCCACGGGCGAGCCGTCGGCGGGCACTGCGCTTGCGGTAGGGGGGGCGCCCCCGCCCCCCCATCCCAAAGGGCCGCCACCGGCAAGGTGGCGACGACCGTAGCAAATAGTAGGGATGGGGAGGGTTAGGGTTTTGGGTAAAAAAATAACTTTGCCCCCGTGAATTTAAGAAATTCTAGTTTTATCCTTTTATCCAAATTACCAAAGTACCCCTAAAATTTTATAAAATTCTCTACATGTCCTAAATTTCAAAAAATAGTAATTAATTATAAATTTTAATTGATTATTATTATTAGTATTATCTAGTAGTCCTATATTATGATAATATGTACATGTGATGTATGATATGTGGAAGGATGATCATGGACCGTGTGATATGTGTACTTGTGATTATGATTATTGGGGCCTACGAGTCTCCATTTTATTTCTCATTTATTATTGGGCCTACATGCTTATGATTATGTTGTAATCACATGAGGAGACGCAGCGGGAATGTGGAAGCAATAGCGGGACCCACGAGATGGATAATCGCGATGCATTAAGATGTGTCGAGATGCCAACGGAACCAGCGACGACGAGATGGATGATCACAAAGCATGGAGATACACTACTGCACACATAGATGTTGATGTGAGTGATTATGCTCACTAGCTCGGGCCTGATCACATTAGGTTGTGGTCAATGATCATATGGTGTGATTGCTCATGTGATGTGTGATTGCTTATATATCTACTAGATATGTATATATATTTGCATGCGATATAGATATATATTAAATATGTATATGTGTGACATATTATATTAGGAGAATCTAAAAAATCTCCTCTCTCGATAATATTAAGTCGGTAAACATGAGACAATTAGATTGACCCATGTGGCCTACCATCGTTAAAGGTAGGGATCGATTCTCGATGTAGGTTGAGTTGGTCGAGTCTCTCAAGGCTCTCCTATATCATGATTCACTATCTTGCCTATGACATAGAGATTTTACTAGTGATCTGAGGACATGGTATGCTTGGTTAAGTCCCTCGAGGATATATCATCGAATCAGACTCATCTTGTAACGATGGTGTTGACTTAACTGGACATCATGGTTGGTTGAGTCCCTCGAGACCATGGTGGTTTGGAGGCTGAATAAGAAGAGAATCATAAGGAGTTGTGATCGACAAGAGTTTCCTACCTTTTGGGCTTAGTGTGATTGGTCGAGTCCCTCGAGGTTATATTAAGACACTGATTGGATCCCGATCCCCACTAGAAGTCTACCGAAGACTTCCATTTCACGTGTTGAGGGTGTCGCATGAATCACTAGTAAAATAGTGGGAGTAGATTAAAATAGAAGTCCATATCTTATTTGTTTATTTTTGTAAAATCTACATGTTATTTTTTTTTGCTGCTTCTTTATTTTCAGAAAAAATGTGGCTTTCAAATCCCTTACGTGGCATACTTAGATGTCAACCGCCTTATTGGTTCAAATTATATGGATTGGCTCCGCAACTTGAGATTATTTCATGGTGGATAAAATCACGTACGTCCTTGATACAGTGATACCTATGCCCGAGGAAGGGGCAAGCGAGGATGAGATTGCTCGCTTTGTGAAGTACATATTTCACGCCCATCAAAAATATCGATAATAATATTAAAATTTTCATCACAAACAAATCCAAGATCCAAACTAACATTTGAGGATACTAAAAACATTCAAACATCTAACAATCTATAAAACCTATGCAGTTTATAATCATACAACACATCACTCGATGATTCATAAAATCTGAAACCAACTCACCAAAATAATAGCCACAACATAAATTCACAAGTGTGGGAGTCTATATAATCACAAAACTAACGTTTACCACAAGTTCATATCACTACATGAACTAAACTTAACATTCCAGAATCCTAAACGTGAGAGGTCCCTTAAACTTATACAAAATCCACAAGTTTAGATTCACCGTCAACATTTTATTAGATACAGAGTGTGCTTATACAACAAAAACATATATACTAATAAAGATCTACCCAAAATCTTCTAGCTTTCAACTACCTCAGCCCAATTTTAATATTTAAGCAAGCGACAAGCTATCTTGAAAAATTTATACAGCAACGGAGTGAGCATATAAGCTCAGCAAGTGACTAACATATCCATGGCAAAAGAGGATAGTTTCCAAACAAATAAGGTTTCAAAACGTAAGGCAGAATATAAGAATTCACAGATGTAATCTTACTAGGTGCAGAATCGTAGTTAATCCTGATCTTGATCTTGACTCTGGCCCAACACCTACTTTATGTCTTACTGCCATCGTAGTTAATCCTGCACACTTTTCTCAACATATAGATTAGATCAAACAAATTACAATTGACTTCATCATCAAAATCCAAGATTCAACAATCTTGTCATAGGAGCGAAGGTTTCTTCATAGTTGATACATTCTTTTTAGTTGAAACCTTTGGCCCCTAATCTAGTCTTATTTCAAACAACGATACCAAGTTCATCTTGCTTGTTTCTAAAGACTCATTTAATGTCAATTATAAGATGGTCACTAAGTCTAAGAATAAGCTTCCATAACTCATTTCTCTCAAATTAATTTAACTCCTCATGCATTGCAAAAACCTATGAATCATCTTTTAGAGCATCGTTAATGCATTTAGGTTAAATTTGAGATAAAAATGCAGCATTAGCACAAAATTTTTTAGAAGAATAATGAGTTTGAACACCTTTGGATGTATCTCTAATGATTAGTTGCTTAAGATGAGCATCTACATACTTCCATTCCTTAGGTAGGGATTCTTTGGAAGTAGATGTATTTAAGTTGCTTGGGAGAGAAGAATTTTTATTTAAATTGAAAGTATCAAAATCAAATTTATCATCAAGATCATTTTTCTTAATTTCGAAAAGTTCATTAAAAACAATATGGATAGATTCCTCAATAACTAAAGTTCTTTTATTAAAGACACAATAAGCTTTAGAAATAGAGGAATATCCAAGAAATATGCCTTCATCAAATTTTATATCAAATTTTTTTAAGGCATCTTTTTCATTTAAAATAAAATATTTAACAACCAAAAACTTTAAAATATGAAATGTTAGGTCTTTTCTTATTCCACAATTCATAAGGAGTTTTAGAAAGTAGTGGTCTTCCGAGAATCCTGTTCATGACATAGCATGTCGGATTAACGGCTTCGGCCTAAGAGTATTTTGGTAGGCTATGTTCATTAAGAATGGTTCTTGTCATCTCTTGTAAACTCCTATTTTTTTCTCTCAACAACTCTATTTTGTTGTGGATTTCTTGAAGTAGAGAAATTGTGGTCATACCCATTTAACTCACAAAAATCTTGAAAATCATGATTTATAAATACACCACCATGATCACTACAAATAAAAGAAATCATAAAACTCTTTTCATTTTAAACTAGTTTATAAAATTTTGAAAAGCATTTAAAGCAATCATTTTTATGTGCCAAGAAGTATGTCCAAATATATCTATTATAATCATCAACAATTCAAAAAGCATATTTACTACCTCCTAAACTTGTGATATCAATTGGTCCAAATAAATCCATATGGATTAATTGTAGTGATCTAGAGATACTTACTTGATTTTTAGATTTAAAGCTATTCTTTATTTGTTTACCTAGTTGGCATGCATCACAAACTCTATCTTTGATAAATTTAATTCTAGGCATACCTCTTACGAGTTCTTTAGTTAGAATTATGTTCATGACATAGTATGTCGGATTAACGGCTTTGGCCTAAGAGTATTTAGGTAGGCTATGTTCATTAAGAATGGTTCTTGCCATCCTCCTATTTTTTTCTCTCAACAACTCTATTTTGTTGTGGATTTCTTGGAGTAGAGAAATTGTGGTCATATCCATTTAACTCACAAAAATCTTGAAAATCATGATTTTTAAATTCACCACCATGATCACTATGAATAAAAGAAATCATAAAACTCTTTTCATTTTGAACTAGTTTATAAAATTTTAAAAAGCATTTAAAGCAATCACTTTTATGTGCCAAGAAGTATATCCAAATATATCTATTATAATCATCAGCAATTCAAAAGGCATATTTACTACCTCCTAAACTTGTGATATCAATTGGTCCAAATAAATCCATATAGATTAATTGTAGTGATCTAGAGGTACTTACTTGATTTTTAGATTTAAAGCTATTCTTTATTTGTTTACCTAGTTGGCAACATCACAAACTCTATCTTTGATAAATTTAATTCTAGGCATACCTCTTATAAGTTCTTTAATTATAATTTATGAAATTAGTTTCATACTTGAATGACCTAATCTCCTATGCCAAAGCCATGCATCTTCGTTTAAAACCGAAAAGCAAGTTTCAACACAATAATCATCAAGATCAATAGTATATGTTGAATCTCAAATTTTGATGATGAAATTAATTGATATGTTTATCATTTAATGTGAATTTAAGTGACATAGGACTAGCTTCGATCAAAAAGAGGTAAATTAATTAAAACAGGAGGAATCAAACATTGGGCCGGAGTGAACATGTCAAAAGATTGGACGTCGAGCCGGAGGAACGGTCAACGTGTCGACAGAAGGCTTCGTGCCATGAGTTCGGGCATCGGGCCAAGAAGATCGGACATTGCACCAAGGAGATTAGATGTTGCGGGAAGACAACATGCCGATTGGGCAATATGCCGAAGGAGAGGATGATGCGCCGAAGGATCGAATGAAGGGCCGAATGAACTAATGACATGCCGAACAACATAGGATTCATGCTTGTAATAATTTGTCTAGATCGAGTTAGTTTAGGTCTAATTGAGTTGGTATTGGGGTGAAACAATGCCAACTCAATTAGGGGTCAATTGGGCTTGAATCAAGGCTAAATTGGGCCTATTGTTTGGCTCATTCAGTGTACTATAGCAGCATCTGGCAGTGGTACCGCCCAGACATAGTCTTGAAGACTATGTCAGGCGGTGGTACCACTAAACTGTGTAGTAGTACCGCCCAAACATAGTCTTCAAGACTGTGTCAAGCGGTGGTACTGCCAAACTGGGCAGTGGTACCACCCAAACATAGTCTCCCAAACTATGTCAGGTGGTAGTACCGCTAGACTGAGCGGTGGTACCACCCAATGTCAGTGTTACAAGCGATGGTACCGCAAGGACTCAAGAAACCCAGAATGAGACCTTTTTTGGCTCCAATTTTGAAGTCATTTTGGGTCTATAAATACCCCAGCTATTCCTACATTGAGCACAAGAATTGAGCATGAAATTGAGTTGAAAAAGGGGGAATGAATACTTGAAAATTTTGAGAAACTCTCTTAGGATTTAGGATCACTTCTTCCTATTATTTAGAAGTTTTTCTAAAGGGAGAAGTGAGGTCTATGAAAGAGAGGCTTGTAAGAGTTGTCTCCTAAACTTGTGAAACAGAGAAAGAGTGTAAAAGGGTAGTTGATCTTCGCCCATTGAAGAAAGATTGCTAGTGGATGCTGGTGGCCTCGACGGAAGAGGAATTGGGAGTGGATGTAGGTCACGATGACCAAACCACTCCCGATTCTAAATTAAGGTAAAGGATTTTTGATTGAGTCACTTACCTCGTTGTCAAAAGCTACCAAAGCGTGGTTCGCAACCTCGTCTTTGGATGTACTCATTTCATTCTCCACTATCGCCTTGAGTGTCTTCTTCTTTTTTTGTAGCTTCTTCATTTGTGAAAATTCACTTTTGAAGTGCCCTGGCCGATTGCATCCATAGTAAGTTGTTTTGCCTAATTTAAGTTCATTCTTGTTTTTTAATTGTTGTTTCATGAACTTTTTAAATTTTATAGTGAGAAGTTCAAAGTCATCATCATCACTTGAGTTCTCACTCAAGTGGTCTTCTTTTGTTCCAAGTGTCAAATCATTCCTATTCTTTGGAAGGTTGTTCTCATGTTCAGCAAGTTCATCATGTGCCTTGCATATCATTTCATAGGTCATTAATGACCCGATAAGTTCTTCAAGTGGAAATTTATTTAAGTATTTTGCCTCTTGTATTGCAGTTACTTTAGGATCCTAATTTTTAGGAAGGAATCTTAGTATTTTATTAACAAGTTCAAAATTAGAAAAATATTTACTAAGACTTTTTAAACTATTAACGACATCTATAAAACGGGTGTACATATCAACAATAGTTTTGCTCGGCTTCATTTGAAATAATTCAAAATCATGCATCAAAAAATTAACTTTAGAATCTTTAACCCTACTTGTGCCTTTGTGTTTGATTTCAAGAGTGTGCCAAATGTCATGCGCAGTTTTGCAAATAGAAACATAATTAAACTTATTTTTATCTAAAGTACAAAATAAAGCATTCATTGCTTTCACATTTAAAGAAAATGATTTTTTTTCAAAGTCATTCCATTCATTCATAGGTTTAAAAACTAAGTTCAATGATATTCCATAAATCAAAGTTCAAAGAAAGCAAGAAAACTCACATATGAGTTTTTCAATATGTGTAGTCCAGCCTATTAAACATAGGAGGACAAATGATAGAGTAACCCTCTTGAAAGCCGAAAAGAGCTATTTCTCTTAGGTGTTAAACCAAACGAGAAAAAACGTGTCTCTGATACCAACTGTTAGGATCGAGTCAACACTAAGAGGGGGGGCAAATTAGTGCTTTTGTTAAAAACATCAGTTTTGTAACTTTCGTTCAATAAAAAACCATATCGGAAAGATGTTAACTTGAAAACATACAGAAGTATAGTGAATAAGTAAGTAAAGTAGTTTGCAATGAAGGTAAAGAGCTTAAAGTAAATGCAAACCGTGTTTTATAGTGGTTCGGTCGTCATGACCTACATCCACTCCCGATTCCTCTTCCGTTGTGGCCAGTGGCATCCACTAATGGTTTTCCTTCGATGGGCGAAGATCAACTGCCCTTACAACTCGATTCTCCTTTTGACAGGTTCAGGAGAGAACCTTTAC
>LVTN01000929.1:56048-83032 GCA_001649415.1 Musa itinerans | reverse complement strand
TATTTTTGATAAATGACGATAGTGGGAAATAGGATGTTTTGAGACCTACCACATCGCCAACAATCGCCATAGACCATGTCTCAATTAGCTCTGCGGAATCATCTATCTCATACACAACAATCTTCTTTTCAGCCTGAACTTCTAGAGCAAAGAATTCCAAACTAAGATCCGGGCTTCCAATTGGAGTCTTGAAAAGGCTAATCCATGACCGATGTTCACTGGAAATAAGAGCAGGAGGTCGCGATCTAGAGCGTGACCTACTTTGATGCTGCTTCATCGAAGGAACATCTCGCCGGAAAGAAGGTATTGGACAAGCAACTTGAGAGGTAATGACAGGGCGCCTCACCGTCGAATCTACCCTCTCACCACTATCATTAGACCCAGGGGCCATCGCTGCCAGGTCTCGGCCCCTTTTTTTTTTTTTTTTTTTTTTCTTTTTATAAGAAGGAGCTCTCCTTCAAGCAATTGCCATCCCCCAAAGGAACTCTGTTCCACCGAGCAGAGTAGGAGAGAAAGGTTGTGATTTCAACAGGAGAGCACAAATCGAAGAGGAAGAAGAACAAGAAGAAGCAGATCTAGTTTCACCGATCTGCCCGTTTCTTGAGAAGAGAGCAGGGGAGGTTGCAGAATGCCTTCGTCGCCCAGCCCAGTGCCATCGCCCTTGAAGTTTCTTCGACGAAGAAAACTAGAAATCTCTTCCTCTGTTCCACAAGAGCACAGATCTACTAGCCCCGAGCCTTCACCCTCCTCTATTGCTCGAGAGGAAAGAGGAGCAGTGCTGCCCGGTTCTCAAATCTTTCCTGCGTGCAGTTTCGCTGTTGCTTTTCTTGAAGTTTGTTTTTCCTCCTCTGTTCGAGTTGCAGCAATTTCTGCAGCAATGCAGAATGCAGGAGAGATTTCGGAGCGATGAAGGAGAGATTGCTGCAGCGACGCGGGAGTAATCTCTACAACTTTTAGCGATTTCTACAGCGATTACAACAGTGTTTTTCTTCCTTTTTTGCTCTCAATTCTTATGTAATCTAAGCAGAGATGAGAGGGGTATTTATATACCCCAAGTGGATTCAAACTTAGAGCCAAAAAGTGTCTAATCCCTGGTTTTCGGGATACTAGCAGTACCACTGCCTACAGCACTAACATTGGGTGGTACCACCGCCCAGTCTGGCAGTACCACCGGTTGACATAGTCTGAGAGATTGTGTTGGGTGGTACCACCGCCCAAACTAGCGGTACCATCGCCTGACACTAGGCGGTACCACTACCCAGTTTGGCGGTACTACCACCTAACACAGTCTTAGAGACTGTCTCGTAGACTGAGCCACTAACGGTACCACCACCTAACCCAACTTTTGAGTCACTGAATGAACCTTTCTCTTGGCCCAAAATAGCCCCACTTTGGGCCCAGTTGGCCCCTAATTGAGTTGGTTTAATTACATTCTAAACTAATCTAATTACAACCTAAACAAACTCGATCTAGACAAATTATTATAGGTAAGAATACTAAGTTTCCCGGTATGTTATTGGTTCATCGACGCTTCGTCCAATCCTTCAGCGCATCGTCCTCTTTTGAGATTTTTTGCCCAATCGGCATGTTGACCTCCACAACTCTGATCTTCTTGGCATAACATCCGCTCTTCTTGGTCCAATGCCCGAACTCATGGCACAAAGCCTTCTGCCGACACATCGACTGATCCTTCGGTTCGACGTCCAATCTTTTGACATGTTCCACTCCGGCCCAACATTCGATTCCTCTTGCTTCAATCAATTTATCTTTCCTAATCGAAGCTAGTCTTACATCACTCAAAATGTAGATTAGATCATAACATTATCAATTGGTTTCATCATCAAAATCTGAGATTCAACAATACTATCAGTATAGGTGATACAACTACCAAAAATGCTGACAAGGCACAAACAATTCTTGTCAACTAACTCAAGGAGTACTACCACTTGAGCCTAGCAATACCACCGCCTAAGTTTAGTTTAGGAAATTGGTTTAGCCTTCTAACAAGCCTAATTCGACCTTGGTTTAAGCCCAATAGTTTCCTTGATAAGTTGGCATGATTTCGACCCAATATCAATTCAAATTGACCCATAATAATCTCGATCAAGACTTTAATAAATCAACCACACATATGACTCATTTACGAAGCTTTTGGCACATTTAACGCTATTTTGGCATGTCGTCCAATCTTTTGGCATTTCATCCGACCCTTCAGCACATCATATTTTCCTTCGACATATTACCTATTCCACTTGCATTTTGACTTTTCCATGATAACCAATATTTCGGTGTAATACCCTATCCTTTTGGCATGATGCTCAAACCTTTAGTACGAAGTTCGATATTTGTCTTGTTGACCAATCCTCTAACTTGACGTCTAATTTTTGACATGATAATTTTCCAATACAATGTTTGACTCTCTTTCTCAACAATTGGCCCTTTGGTAATTCAAGTCTATGATCGAAGTATTTCCTAACATTACTTAACTCAAAAGCATATTAGTCCAATAAACTCATCAATTAGTTTTATCATCAAAATTTAGGTTTTAACAATCTTCCCCTTTGGAAGATGATAACTAATTAATGATAGGATTTTAAGAAAACTCCCCTGTCTATTTGTCATTTTAAAAAGTTTTGATAAAGTTAAACTCAAATGATCATTTATCCTTTTAAATGCATATACTAAATTCAAGTTAAAAAAAAAAATTTGATCTTGTCGATGATTTAATTATTCAAGCCCAAAAATCAATGTTCAATCAAGTTTCAAATTTTAACAATTATCAATGTATAATATCAACTAAATATAATTAAAAGTTAATCATGTGCATAAATCAAACATGAGTTGTATAATAATAAATAATCATAAGTAAGACATCATGATTCTTCTTATTCATGAGTCACCAATTTCCCCCTTTGTTAACAAAATAAATATGCTTCTCCCCCTTTTTAACTTATCCTAAGGGCTTGTTTCAACCTATAAAGAGCTTTAAATAATTTATAAACATGATTTGGAAAAGGCTCGTTTTTAAGATATGCACAGGCAAAAACTATCCATATGGCTTCAAGTCTAGCCATAGGAGCAAATGTATCTTTATAATCTATATACTTTCTTTTTGGTTAAAATATTTGACCATTAATCTAGTCTTATTTCGAATCACAATACCTTGTTCATTTGGTATATTCCTAAAGACAAATTTAGTATCAATTATAAGATGATCACTAGGTCTAAGAACAAGCATCCAAACTTTATTTCTTTCGAATTAATTTCTTCATGCATTGTTGAGTCCCATGAGTCATCTTTAAGAGTATCATCAATGCATTTATGCTTAATTTGAGATTAAAAAATAGTATTTATATAAATATTTTTTAATGAAAAATAAGTTTAAATGCTTTTTGATGTATCTCTAATAATTAGCTCCTTAAGATGTGAATCTATATACTTCTATTCCGTGGGTAAAGTTTCTTTAGAAGTAGATATATCCAAGTTGCTTTGGAGAGAAGAATCCTTATTCAAATTCAATTTATCAAATTCAAAATCATCATCAAAATTATTTTTCATAGTTAAAAGAAATTCATAAAAAATAACATGAATAGATTCTTCAATGATTAAGGATCTCTTATTGAAAACTCGATAAACTTTGGAGATGGAGAAATATCTAAGAAAAATGTCTTCATCAGATTTTAAATTAAATTTTTCTAAGGCATTCTTGTTATTTAAAATAAAATATTTATAATAAAAAAAATTAAAAATTGGAGATGTTGGGTTTTCTGTTATTTTACAATTTATAAGAAGTTTTAGATATATGAGATTTTATAAGAACCATATTCATGACATAGCATGTCATGTTAACGGCTTCGACCTAAAAATATTTCGGTAGGCTGTGTTCATTAAGCATAGTCCTTGCCATCTCTTGTGAGCTCCTATTCTTTTTTTTAATAACTATATTTTATTATAGATTTCTTATAGTAGAGAAATTATGCTCATACTCATTCAAATCATAAAATTCTTAAAAATTATAATTTTTAAATTCATCACCATGATCACTACGAATAGAAGAAATCATAAAACCTTTTTTATTTTGAACTTGTTTACAAACTTTGATAAAATATTTAAAATAATTATTTTTATGTGCTAAGAAGTATGTCCAAGTATATCTATTATAATCATCAACAATCACAAAAGTATATTTGGGTATCTACTTGATATCAATAGGTCCAAATAAATCCATATGAATTAGTTGTAATGGTCTAGAGGTACTTACATGAATTTTGGTTTTGAAGCTACTTCTTATATGTTTTCTTAGTTAACACGCATCACAAATTTTATCCTTAACAAATTTAATTTTAGTCATTCCTCTTATAGGTTCTTTAGTTCTAATTTGTAAAATTAATTTCATACCACCATGTCCTAGTCTCCTATGATAAAGTCATTCATCATCATTCAAAACCAAAAAATAAGTTACATAATGAAAATCATCAAGATCAATAGTATAAATATTATCACTTCTTAAGGCTATCATATATTTATTCTAATTTAGTATTTCTATGATGCAACAATAAGACTTAAATTTAACATTATATCCTTTGTCACAAAGTTGGCTAATGCTTGCTTATTAAGTTATTCTTCAAAATCATCTACCAAAAACATATCTTTAATTAAAAGATTTAATTTGTTACCATTATTTTTAATATAAATTATTTTTTCTTTATTGTTGTCTCCAAAGGTAACATATCCTCCGTCTCAACTAGTGAGCTTTGATAAGTTTATGCGATTTTCGATCATGTGCCTTAAGCATCCACTATCAAGATTTTATCTTTTGCTCATAACTCTTGCTTGGAGACATACCTATAAAAAAAAAAGTTTGTTTTATGCACCCATTTAACTTTGGATTCTTTGTAATTAGTTCTACCTTTCTTATATTTTTGCTTCAAATCATTTATGATTTCTTTAGAAACCCAAACTAATTTAGAATGACTATATTTATTAAGAGAGCATGTGTAAATATATTAACCAATTTTTTTATAAAAGTTATATTAAATTTTAGGAGGAATATATAGTGTGGGTTCTTTTACAAATTTAGTTGGCTTTCGATATATGCTACTACTTGTGAAATTAATATTTTTTTTAAATATATAATCTTGCTTAGCAAAAATCATATCAAGTGACTTATTTTTTATTTTAAAATTTTCTAATATTTGTCATAGGAATATATATATATATTTCTAAAATATTCTATGATATTATTACTATCAATTGATTCTTCTAAGAAATGTTCTAGTTTCTCATTCGTGGCAGTTAGGTCCTTTTTATATACTTTCCAAAGCATGTGATTTTTGAAATAACTCATATTTTAAGTTCAAAAGTAGATAATTTTAAATCTTCACATTTAGAGCAAAGAGTACAAGAAGTTGATGTATATTTATCATGTATAATTTTTAATATATTAAATTTAGTAAGTAATGCTTGATCCCTTTTTAGTAAATTATATTTCTTACCAATCTTTTTGAGTTTATCATATAAATTATGAAAGTTTTGGGATAAGAAAGTTTTAGGAGAATTTATTACCTTATTGTCGAAAGCTATTAAGGCATAATTTGCTACTTCTCCTTCATTGATTTATTCTTCCATTTCCGACTCACTTGATTCATCTCATATTACTTTGAGTGCTTTCTTCTTTTTCTAGGTTGACATCTTTTTTTTCAAATATGGACACTCATTTTTAAAGTGTTTCAACTTTTTGCACTCATAGTATATGGACGCCTTTTGCATCTTTCTTAGGCTCACTTTTATCCTTAGCTTCTCTTCTTGCTAGACTTATCTTGTTTTTTTTTATGAACTTTTTGAATCCTTTTGTAATAAGTGTCATGTCTTAATCATTATCACTTGAGCTTTCGCTCAAGTAATCTTCTTTGGATTTAAGAGCAATATCCTTCCTTTTCTTTGAAAAGTTTTCTTCTTCTTCATCATGTGATTTATATGTTATTTCATAGGTTATTAAAGATCTTATAAATTCTTCAAGAGGAAGGTTATTCAAGTCTTTAGCTTCTTAGATCATCATTATCTTTAAATCCTAACTTTTTAATATCTTACTCACCAATTTAAGATTAATATAAGTTTTATCAATAGCTTTTAAATCATTGACAACATACGTAAAACGATTATACATGTCACCAATAGATTCGCTTGGCTTCATTTTAAATAATTTATAATTATGAACTAAAATATTAATTTTAAATTCTTTTATTCTACTTGTGTCTTTGTGAGTGATTTCAAGTATCATATATCATATGTCATGTCACAAGTAGAAACTTGATTAAACTTACTTTTATCTAAAGTATAAAATAAAGCATTATAGCTTAGCATTTAAAGAAAACATTCTCTTTTCAAAATCATTCTATTCTTTCATCGATTTATAAGATTTTTTAAAACTAAACTTGATAATATTTTATAAATCAAAATCTATAGAAAATAAGAAAATTCTCATTCATGTTTTCTAATAGGTATAATCCATCTTAATGAATATGTGAGGATGTGTGATAGAGTATCCCACTTTATCGTTTGAAAATGTTATTTATTCTCTATTGGGTATTAATCCAAATGAGAAAATCTTGTTCTGATATAAATTGTTAGGATCTTAATGACATTAAGAGTGAGGGTGAATTAGTGCAATAGTATTTTTAACCAATTTTAAAACTCGATCAATAAATCACCACATTTTGGAAACTCGATTTATCAGGTTAAAGTAGTAAATAAAAAAAATAAAACTAAGTCACAAATAAAGGGCAAGTAAAAAGAAGTAAACTAATTTATAGTGGTTTGGTCTTTCCGACCTACGTCCACTCTCGATTCCTTTTCTCTCAAGGCTATTGACTTTTACTATCAATCTTTTTTCCAATGGGCAAAGATCGACTACCCTTGTTACAACTTTCTTCTTTTTAAGGCTAAGGAGATAACCTTCACACTCTTTTTTTATACAAAATCTCTCACCTCCTATAACTTAAAATTATAACTAAACTCAATAGGAGGAAACTCAAACTATGCTCAAAATAAGAGTTTACAATATTTTTTTTTGCTCAGGAATATATACTTCATCAACTAAGTTTTAGTGTAGTATTTATAGGCCCCAAAAGGCTTCAAGAATAGAGCAAAAAATTTAAATACCTGAAATTTCAAGGTACGAGCGATACTATTATTAGCACTAAGTGGTACTACAATCGCAACTAGGTAACAAATATTAGCTCTAGCGGTACTACCATTGATCTAGATGATACTACCATTGGAAATATTGACAAAGCACAAATAGTGCTTGTCGATTGACTCAAGTGATACTACCACCTAGGCCTAACGATACCATCGCCTAGGCCTATTTAGGCCATTAGTTTGGCCTTCTAACAAGCCCAATTGGGTCCTGATTCAAACCCAATGGTTTTCTTGATAAATTGGTATGGTTTTGACCCAATACCAACTCAAATTGACCCATAATGACACTAATCAAGACTTTAACAAATCAACTACATATATAGTACATTTATAAAGCTTTCGACATGTTGTACACTATTCTTGTATATCATCCGATCTTTTAGCACTTCGTTCGAACCTTTGACATGTCGCCTTTTTCTTCGGCATATTACCCATTCCAACGCAATATCTAATCCTTCTAGCACAATGCCCAAACTTTAGCACAAAGTCTAATATTTGGCACGTTGACCAATCCTCTAGTTCGACATCTAATTTTTTATATGATAATTTCCTAGCACAATGTTCAACTATCTTACTCAACAGTTGGCTCTTTGGTAGTCCAAGTCAATAATCGAAGTATTTCCTTCATCACTTATCTCAAAAGCATATTGGTTCAATAAACTCATCAATTAGTTTCATCATCAAAATCTGAGATTCAAAATTAGATACCTTGGAAATCACTTGTGAAGCTTTTAAGTAATTAATTTTCTTTTTTTTACTATAAATAACCTATTTTTAAATGAATCAACCCTTAAGTAGTTAGAATTTTTCAATTTTCTAAATTTTGGCAAAATTAAGTTGAATATATATATATATATATATATATATAAATTTTATCCAAAAAATTTTAATTATATATTATAAAAGAAGTATTTTGGAAATTTTGATAAGAAATTCTTTTTGACCTTGAGTCATCCTTGTTAAAGATAATGATATAACTCAAGTCCAATTGTATCTAAAATATACCTAATTTTTAGGGCACCTTGAAAATAACTTATAAAGACTTAAGTGGTTGAACTGAGTTAGATAGTCTGCAACCTAAGGCAACGGTAGTACCATTGGAATCCAGATTTGTGACATCAAAAGTTATGATAGTAATGCCGCCCAATGTCAGCGATAGTACCACCCGTATCCCAAAATTTTTAGGGATTTAAAATTTTGACTTCATTCTTAAAGCTTTTAGAGGCTTATAAATGTCTCACTTAGGTTTGGTTAATGGCGCATCTATTCTTGAGCTAGTGAAGTATTGTAAGCTCTTATTTTGTGCATAGTTTGAGTTCCCTCATGTCGATTTTAGTTGAAATTCTTAGTTGTAGGAATTGAAAGATTTCTTATGAAAAGAGAGTATAAAGGTTATCTCTTAAGCTTGTAAAAGGAGAGAGTTATAATAAGGATAGTGATAGAACCCTTGCAAATTCTAAGTTTGCAATTGATCTCTTTAGGGGGTCAGCCTCCTTGGAACTCTATAGGGGTTCCTTCCTCCAAGTTGCTACTCAAAGGCTGCAGAAAAGATTCATCTATTGCTTGAGAAAAGAAGATGAATACATGGCTATTTATAGGGCTTCTAAACCCCAACTCCTAATAGGACTCATACTCAAGACTCCTATTCCTTTACAACTCCTAATGCTTCTCTAAGAAACAACCTCCTAACCCTAGCCGACCTCTTCACATCTTTAATAGAGGTCGGCTAGGTATGAGGTTTTATATGAATGCCCCTCTCAATTAGGACCCTCGTAGCTAGAGTCCTAATAGACCCGCCCTCTTCAAATCAGCCTTGTCCTCGAGGCTGATGATCTATGAATTCTGGGAATTTGATCTTCAAGTCGTCATAATTCTCCCAAGTGGCATCTTTTGCTGGTAGGTTTACCCATTGTATTAGCACCTTAGTAGTGGGTCGTCATCGTCGAGTCACGATCCGTCGATCAATAATGGCACTCGGCTAGATCTGGAGTTCTCCTTGGGTAGTCATATTTGGTAGATGGTTTTCGGTTGTCTCGTTTTGTCTGAGCTTGAGCTTCAAACACGACACATGGAAGACTGGATGGATTCAGGAGCTGGTGAGTAAGTCCAATCTATATGCTATCGCTCCAATGCACTCCAAAATTTGGTAGGGTCCATAGAACTGAGGTGAAAGCTTCATAGATGCTCTAGTCTGTATTGATGTTTGCTTGTATGGCTGGAGTCGTAGGAAGACCGAATCTGCTACTGAAAATTCTCTCTTGCCTTTGTGTTAATCATATTATTGTTTTATCCTTTCTTGAGCTGCAATGAGATTATCTTTTAGCAACTTTAGTATTTTGTCTCTGTCCTATAGTTTTTTGTCTACTTGGTCTACTTTAGAGGTGCCCAACACATATTTTAGGATCACAGGGGCAGGTCGGCCATACATAGCCTCATAGGGAGTACATTTTGTGAATGAATGATAAGTTGTATTATACCACCACTCGGCCCAAGGAAGTCATTTTGTCCACTCTTTTGGCCGGTCACTAGTGAAACATCTGAGGTATGTCTCTAAGCACCTATTCACCACTTTACTCTGGCCGTCGATTTGTGGGTGATATGTCGTACTCATTTTCAATTTAGTGTTCTACATTTGGAATAACTCTATCCAAAATCTGCTCGTGAAGACCCTATCACGATCACTTACAATAGATCTCGGCATCGCATGCAATTTTATAATATTCTCCATAAAGATTCAAGCAATACTATAAGTAGTGTAGGGATTACGAACAGTGCAAAAGTGAGCATACTTTATAAGGCGATCAACCATGACAAGAATTGTACTTTTTCCTTGTGATGAGGGAAGCTCTTCGATGAAGTCCATTGATATATCAGTCCATATTGAGTCCGGGACAGGTAGAGGTTGCAACTTTCCGGGACTTGCTACTATCTCGCCTTTATATTGTTGACATACGTTATATTATGCCACAAATTTAGCAATAATATTTTTCATCCCTACCCAATAAAAATTTTGCTTAATTCTCTTATAGGTTCTAAGGAACCCGTAGTGCCCGACTGTAGGTGTGGAATGCATCTCTTGAAGGATGGTCTTTATACAAGTAGAATTTGGCACAAGCACAATGTGACCCTTATAGCACAATTCTTTTGAGTCCCAACTATAATAAGCCATGGAGCTTGGTGCTTCCTTCAATTATTTTATGATCTTATTGATCTCTAGATCTTCCTACCATTCCCTCTTAATATCCTCAAGGAAGTTACTAGTCCGAAGTGAAACGATCAAAAATTCAGCTTGCTTGGGTAGCCGCGAAAGCGCATCTGCAACAACATTCTCTTTCCCCTTTTTGTAAGTTATTTCATAATTATATCCAAGAAGCTTTGTTACCCATTTTTGCTGCTTGGGGAAAGATATTTTCTGCTTCAAAAAATATTTTAGGCTTTTATGGTCGGTCTTGATTTGAAAGCGTCGCCCGATCAAGTACGGTCTCCATTTGGCCACCGTAGGCACAATCACGAGCATCTCCTTATCGTAAATAGTCATTCTGAGATAGGATGCCTTATTGGTATAAGCAATGGGGCAGCCATCTTGCATTAGTACAGTACCAATTCTGACTTTGGAGGCATCAGCTTCAATAACAAAAGTCTTGCTGAAGTCGGGTAGCGCTAGTACAAGCGTTGTCATCATTGTGGCTTTAAGTTCATCGAAGGTGGTGGTGGCTTTGTTCGACTATTGGAAAGCATCTTTTTTTTAGCAAGGAAGTAAGGGGTGCACTGATCTTTCTATAGTTTTTCACGAACTTGCGGTAGTAGCCTGTTAAACTGAGAAAGCCATATAGCGATTTTATGTTTCTTAGGGTCGGCCAGTTCTGTATTGCTTCAATTTTTTAGGGGTCCACCGCCACACCTTCCTTTGATATGATATACCCAAGATATTCCACCTTTTGTTAAAGAAAGCTACACTTTTATTTTTTGACAAAAAGAACATATTCTCGTAAAATTATCAAAATAAGTCGTAAGTGCTGAAAATAACTTTCAAAAGAAGGGCTGTAAATAAGGATATCGTCAAAGAAAACTACCACAAACTTACGAAGATAATTTTAGAAAATATCATTCATAAGGCTCTGGAAGGTGGAGGGAGCATTAGTGAGACCAAAGGGCATTACCAAAAATTCGCAGTGGCCGTTGTGTTCAAAAGGTAATTTTCGTTATATTTCTTTGCACACTCGTATTTGATGATACCCAAATCGAAGGTCCAGCTTTGTAAAGACTCATGCTCCCTTTAATTCATCCAACAATTTATCTACTACTAGAATAGGGTATTTTTTCTTGATGGTTATGCTATTGAGAGTACAGTAATTAATGCACATTTGCCATGTTCCATCATTTTGTACAAGGAGCACCGGTGAAGAGTAGGGGCTGCAACTTGGTTGAATAACTCCTATTTTGAGCATCTCTTTTATAATCCTTTTTATTTCATCCTTCTGGAGATGTAGATACTAATATGGCTAAGTATTTTCTGGAGGTTTGCTTGGAAGAATCGATATACAATGATCATACCGATGGGTAGGAGGTAGGTTACGCGGTTCGTCAAATATATATAAAAATTTACAAACAAAGGAAGTAGGTTTAGATTTTCAAACTCTGTTGGCTCTCCCTTAGTTTGCTACTTAAGTTGTACTAAAAAGCTGCTACATGTTTTATGCAAAACCTTATCCATTCATTGTGTGCAAATCGTCGTTACGTCGCCCCCATGTTTCCTATGCAATATCACCTGTTTCCCTTTACTGTAAAATTTCATAATTAGTTTCACAAAGTTCCAAGAAACATCATCTAATGTTGTCGGCAATTTGATGCCAAGCATGGCCTCATAATCATCAAGAGGGTGGAGGAAGAAATCTGTAATTATCTCTTGGTCCTGCAGTAATAGGTTCACTCGCGAGCACCTATGATCACACTTCAAAATTCGTCCATCGACAATCTTAATGTCAAACTTACTGTAATTCTCAATACGTAAAGCCATCTAAACAACAACCTTTCTATTCATAAAATTACTAGTGGTCCTAGTGTTAATAAGAACAGTGATAGGTTGTTTCTTCATAAGTCCTCCCACTTTCATCGTTTGCAGTTTCACGTAACCGGCAAAGGCATACACTTCTAACCAACTCATAATAAGACTCCTACTCAAGACTCCTAATCCTTTACAACTCCTAATGTTTCTCTAAGAAACAACCTCCTAACCCTAGCCGATCTCTTCACCTCTTTAATAGGGGTCGGTTAGGTAGGAGGTTTTACATGAATGCCCCTCTCAATTAGGACTCTCTTAGCTAGAGTCCTAACATGTAGTTAATTTTCTCTCATTGGAAACAAGATTAATGGTGAAAGCCGATGACCTTGAGGGAAGGGGAATCGGGAGTGGACGTAGGTCGAAAAGATTAAACTATTATAAATTGGTTTGCCTCCCTTTACTTGCCCTTAACTTGTGACTTAGTTTTATTCTTTTTACTTAAAATGTTAACTTAGTCAATTGAGTTTTCGAAATGTATTGATTTATAAATCAAGTTTTAAAATTAATTAAAAATGCTATTATGCTAATTTACACCCCCCCGCCCCTCATGATTTTTTACTTAACTTAGTCAATTGAGTTTTCGAAATGTATTGATTTATCAATCAAGTTTTAAAATTAATTAAAAATATTATTACGCTAATTTACCACCCCCTCCCCCCCTATGATTTTTTATTTATGGAATGCTATTGAGTTTGGTTTTAAAAAATCTTCTAAACTGATGGATGAATGGAATTATTTTGAAAAAAAATATTTTCTTTGCTTTATTTTGTACTTTAGATAAAAATGAGTCCAATTGAGTGTCTATTTATGACACTATACATGATATATGACACACTTAAAGTCACTTATGAAAGTACAAATAGAGTAAAGGAATCCAAAATTAATCTTTCGGTTCATAGTTATGAATTATTAAAAATAAAATAAAGTGAATCTACAGGTGATATATACACTTGTTTGGGTGTTATCATTGGATTAAAAGTTTTTCATAAAAACTGTACTAATTCTGAATTAGTGAGTAAGATTTTATGGTCTTTTCCTAAAAAATAGGATCTAAAGATAATAACAATCTAAGAAGCTTAAAACTTGAACAACTATCCTCTTAAAGAATTCTTAGGATCTAATGACCTATGAAATGACATGCAAAGCACATTATGAAAAAAAAGAAAATCTTCCAAAGAAAAAGAAGGATATTGCTCTCAAATTCAAGGAAGATTACTAAGTGAAAGCTTAAGTAATTATGATGACAACATTACACTTCTTATAAAATGATTTAAAAAGTTCATGAGTAGAAACAAGACAAACCTAGCAAGAAGAGAAGGTAAGAATAAAAGTGAACCTCAAAAAGATACATCATATACTATGAGTGCAAAAGGATAGGACATTTCAAAAATATGTCCATGATTAAAAAAATAAGTCATCAACCCAAAAGAAGAAAAAGCACTCAAAGCAATATAGGATGAATCAAGTGAACTAAAAGTAGAAGAGTAAATCAATGAAGAAGTGGCAAATTATGCTTTAATCGCTTTTAATGATAAGGTATTTGACTCTCCCAAAACTTCTTTATTATGTGATGAATTACTTAAAGTATTTTATGATTTATATGATGAATTTAAAAATATTGGTAAAAAATATAGTTTGCTAAAAGGGGATCATGTCTCACTCGCTAATGATTTGATGCATTAAAAAATAAGTATAATAATTATATGTCAATATCTTATACTTTTTGCATTAAATGTGAAAATTTAAAATCAGAACTTAAATAAGAGCTATTTTAAAATTATATACTTTAAAAATAAAAAAACTTAATTGCTATGAATAAGAAACTAAAACATTACTTAGAAAAATTAATTGCTAGTAATGATATAATAGAAACTTTTAAAAAGAAAAAAAAATTCTATGATAAATAGTAAAAAAATTAAAAATTAAAAATAAATCACTTGATATGATTCTTACTAAACAAGGTTATATATTTAGAAAGAAGACAATAGCTTCATATGTAGTAGCATGTATCAAAAGCCAATCAAATTTGTAAAAGGACCTACACTACATATTCTTTCTAAGGATAAATACATTTTTTTGTGAAAAATTTGGTCATCATACTTACACATGCTCCCTTAAAAAAATATAGTTATCTTAAATTAGTTTGGATTCCTAAAGGAACCATAAGTGATATAAAACTAAAATATAAGAGAAGTAGATCTAACTATGAAGGATCCAAAATTAAATGGGTACCTAAAATGAACCCTTCTTTATTATAGGTTTGTCTCTAATCAAGAGTTATGGGCAAAATATTTTATCTTGATAGTAGATGCTCAAGGCATATGATTAGAGATCCTATAAATTTTTCAAAACTCACTAGTTAAGATGGTGGATATATTACCTTCAGAGACAATAATAAAGGAAAAATAATTAGTTTTGGAAATATTAGTAACAAATCAAATTTCTTGATTGAATATGTACTTTTAGTGGATAGTTTTAAACACAACTTAATAAGCATTAGCCAACATTATGATAAGTGATATAATGTTAAATTTGAATTCCATGCTTGCATCATGGAAATATCAAGTAAGAATAAATCTATGAGAGCTTTTAGAAGTGATAATGGTTATATTATTGATCTTGATTATTTTCATAATACAACTTGTTTTTCAGTTTTGAATAATGATGCATGGCTTTGGACTAGGACATGCTAGTATGAAATTAATTTTATAAATTAGAACTAAAAAACTTGTAAGAGAAATATCTAAAATCAATTTTGTTCAATATAAAATTTGTGGTGCATGCCAATTAAAAAAACACATGAGTAGCTTCAAACCCAAAAACAAAGTAAGTATCTCTAAACTATTACAACTAATTTGCATGGATTTATTTGGGCCTATTGATATCACAAGTCTAGGAGGAAGTAAATATGTTTTTTGTGAATGTTGATGATTATAGTAGATATAATTTGATATATTTCTTGGTACATAAAAATGATCATTTCAAATATTTTACTAAGCACAATAAATAAGTTTATAATAAAAAAGATTTTATGATTTTCTCTATTTGTAGTGATCATAGTGGTAAATTTAAAAATTATAATTTTTAAGAATTTTATTATTTGAATGGGTATGACCATAATTTCTCTACTCTAAGAAATCCACAATAAAATGAAGTTGAGAAAAAGAATATGAGCTTACAAGAGATGACAAGGACAATTCTTAATGAATATAGTCTACCCAAATGCTTTTGGGTCGAAGCTGTTAACACATACTATGTCATGAACAGGATTCTTATATGATATCATTTATTTAAAACTCTTATGAATTATGAAATAATAAAAGATCCAACATCTCATATTTTAAAATTTTTTATTGTAAATATTTTATTTTAAATGAAAATGATGCTTTAGAAAAATTTAATGCAAAATATGATGAAAGTATTTTTTTTATATATTCCTCTATCTCTAAAGCTTATTAAGTTTTTAATAAGAATTTTTTAGGTATTAAAGAATCTATTCATGTTGTTTTCGATGAATCTCTTGATGATTAAAAAATAATTTTGAGGATGATTTTAAATTTGATAAATTAAATTTGAATAAGGATTCTACTCCCCAAAGCAACTCAAATACATCTACTTCCAAAAAAACTTTATTCAAGGAATGGAAGTATATAGATGCACATCCCAAGGAGCTAATTATTTGAGATATATCAAAAGATATTCAAACTTAGCCTTTATTAAAAAAATATTTATACAAATATTATCTTTTTATCTTAAATTGAGCCAAAATGCATTGATGATGCTCTTAAAGATGACTCAGGTCTCGATAATACATAAAGAGCTAAATCAATTTGAAAGAAATAAAATTTGGATGATTATACCTAAACATAGTGATTATCTTATGATTGGTACTAAATGGATCTTTACGAATAAACAAGTTGAACAAGGTGTTATGATTTGAACAAGACTAGAATAGTGACCAAAGGTTTCAACCAGGAATAAGATATAAACTATGTAGAAACCTTCGCTCCTATTGCTAAACTTGAAACCATAAGGATGCTCCTTATCTATACATATTTTAATTTTTTTTAATTATTTCAAATGGATATCAAAATTACCTTTCTTAATGGTTTTATTTTTTAAAAAAATTATGTTAAACAACCACCTGAATTTAAAAATAATATTTTTATAAATCATATTTATAAATTATCTAAGGTTCTCTATAAGTTGAAATAAGCCCCTAAGGCTTGGTATGAGAGACTTAGCTCTTTTCTTATTTAAAATATTTTTTTAAAAGGCAAGATCAACATCATATTATTTATTAAATATTTTTTAAAAAAATTATTATTTAAATTTATGTTTATGATATTATTTTTTATTCTACTAATGAATCTTTATGTTAATCATTTGCTAAGAGTATAAGCCGAGAATTTGAAATGAGTTTAATTAGTAAATTAATTTTTTTTAAGATTACAAATTAAGCAACTAAATGATGAGAATTTCATTAGTCAAATTAAGTATATTTTTAATATATTAAAATGATATTATATGGACAATACTAAGGCTATCAACATGCTAATGAGCATCTCTACTAAATTATATATGGACAATAAAGGAGAATGTCTTGATTAAAAGATTTATAGAGGTATGGTAGTTAGTTTACTATATCTTACTACAATTAGACCTGATATAATATTTGTTAGGCTTTGTATAAGAATTCAGTTTAATCCTAAACAATCTCACTATAAAATAATAAGAAGAATTTTTAGATACTTAAAATGAACTCCTAATATGAAATTATAATATCTTAAATCTAAATTTTTTGATTTAATTGCTTATGTGAACGTTGACTATGTAGGATGTAAAATAGATATAAAAAGTACCTCTAAAACTTATTAGTTTCTAAGTTATACACTTGTTTCTTAATCATCCAATAAGTAAAACTCTATCATACAATCTATAATTAAAGTTGAATAAGTTGTGGCGGGTGCATACTGCACACAAATAATTTGGATGAGAAACACCTTATAAGATTATAGACATTGCTTAAAAAATATTCCTATAAGTGTGATAATACAAGTACAATTTGCTTGTCAAAGGATCCTATTCAATATCCTCGAACTATGTATATTGACATTAGACATCATTTCATTAGAGATCATATAAACAATCATGATATATCTTTGGATTTCATTAATATAAAATATCAGTTAGCAGATATTTTTACTAAACTATTGGATGAGAAATAATTTAATTTTATTAGAAGAGAATTTGGTATGTTGAATCTTTCAAATGCATAATTAAAGATCTTTTGCTATTTGTTCTCCTATGATTCTTTCTTGTTACTAATGACTAAGAGAGGATTTATCTAAATGAACCATAATCTTTCACTTAACTTCTAAGTGTTTATGACTTGAGATTTATTTTATGACTCATTATATTCATGCTTGTATATTCTATTTTTTTTATTGATGACAAAGGAGGAGAAGAAGTAACTCATATTTTTTTTGTTGATGACTAGTGATTCATGCCTAACTTATGTATTGAACAAGGATACTTATGATACTTTTATAACTTTTTGTTAGTAATAACTCATGCCTAACTTTTGTTAGTTATTCTTTAAAATTCAAAACTTGATTGAATATTTAGGCTTGTAATGATAATATCAATAATGTCAAATTTATTTCAACTTGAATTCAAGATTACTGAAAGAGTTATTATTTTGAATTCAAATTCATCATATTTTTAAGATAGCATATAGATAGAGGAAGTCTTATTAAGGCTCCATCATCAATTGACTTCTCGGTGTCTATAACTTAAATTTATCTTTAATGATGCAATATTGATATCCTTCTTGTCTCATAATATCAAAGTAATTTTTATTTTTACATAATTATATCATTGACATACTCTTTTCTTTTTGCTAATGATAAAGAGGGAGAAATAGTAACTCATGTTTTTTTGTTATTGACAAAGGAGGAGAAATTGTGACTCATAATGTCTTATGATTTTTTTGTTATTATATAACTTATGTTTGATTTATGCAAATGGTTAACTTATAATTATATTTTGATTGATATTACATATTGATAATAGTTAAAATTTAAAACTTGAAATGATTACAATTATAACTTGAAATTTAAAACATGATTGAATCATAATATTAACAAAATCAAATTTCTTTTAACTTGAATTCAATATAAACATTTAAAAGGATATATGATTATTTGAGTTTAAATTTATTATAACTTTTAAAATGATAAATAGATATGGGAGTTTTGTTAAAACCCTATCATCATTTGGTTGTTATCATCAAAAAGGAAAATTTTGTTTAATCTCATATTTTAATAATAAAATCAATTGATAAGTTTATTAGACTAATATTATTTTAAGATAAGTGATGTAGAAAATACTTTGATCATGGGCTCAAACTACCAAAAGGCCAATTGTCAAAGTAGGAGAGTTAGACATTCTATTGAAAAAATTATGTCAAAAATTAAACCTCGAGCCGAAGGATTGGTCGACGTGCCGAAAATCAAACTTCATGCTATATGTTCAGGCATCATATCGGAAGTATTGAATATTATACTAGAAGATCAGATGTCATGAGAAACTAGACATACCTGTAGAATGGGTGATATGCTGAAGGAAAGGACAATGTACCGGAGGTTCAAACAAAGTGCCGGAAGATCGAACAATATGCAAAAGGAGCGTATAATGTGTCGAAAGCTTCATAAATGTGGTAGATGTATTATCAATTTGTCAAGTTCTTAATTGAGGTTATTTTAGATCAATTTAAGATGATATTAGGTTAAAACAAATCTCACTTATCAAAAAATTCATTAGCCTTGAATCTAGACTAAATTGGGCCCGTTAGAAAGTCAAACCAATAGCATAAACTATGCTTGAGTAGTGGTACCACCTGAGTTAGCCGATAAGCACTATTTGTGCTCCATTAGCTTTTCTAATGGTGGTACCACCTATGGCAATGATAGTACTACCTAGAATTCAAACTTTATGGTGGTAGTACCATTGAAGTCCAAATTTATGATGTCAAAAGTTATAACGATAGTACCACCCAATGTTAAACATAGTACCACTTGTATCCTAAAATTTTTAGATATTTAAATTTTTGGCTCAATTCTTGAAGCCTTTTGGGGCCTATAAATATCCCACTTAAGCTTGGTTGATGGGATATCCATTCTTGAGTTAGTAAAATATTGTAAGCTCTTATTTTGAACATAGTCCGAATCTCCATCTCATTTTGAGTTTGGTTAAAATTTTAAATTATAGGTGTTGAGAGATTTCTTATAAAAAAATAGTATAAGTGTTATCTCGTAAGCTTGTAAGAGAATAGAGTTATAACAAGGATTATTGATATTTGTGTATTAGAAAGAAGATTGATAGTGAAAGCCAATGACCTTGAGAGAAAAGGAATTAGGAGTAGACATAGGTCAAGAAGACTAAACCACTATAAATTGGTTTGCCTCCCTAAAGACTTATCATTTACTTATCACTTAGTTTTATTCTCTTTACTTAACTTGATTGACTTAGTTTCTAAAATATGTTAGTTTATCGATTAATTTTTAAAATCAACTAAAAATACTATTATACTAATTTACCTCCCTCTCTTAGTACCATTAAGATCCTAACAGTAACAACTCTCTTTGGACTCAAAACAAATATAATAAAAAATAAAGTACTTTATGGATTAAAATAATTAAAATTTTTAATTTATATATAAGTAGTAAAGACAAATATCAAATGTGTATATAAACACTCAACAACTCAAAAAATATGTATAAAGACACATGAATCATCGTAGAAAATTTATGATAAACACATAAACAAGATTCCTACAACAATATGCAAGAATGACAATCGTGGCCTAACTATTTGCATCTTAAACATCTCTTTTTGATCTTCAAGTTATATATTGATTTAATCCTTACCTTCTTTGAAGGATTGGCCTACACAATAGTTATTGAAGGTAATATGGCTCAATTAACCTCATTTTGAATCCAATATTATCTGTTTCTCATTGAAAATATATTCTCATTGTATGTGTTCATATATGTTTTACAAAACATATATGGGATCAAATTTTTATAACCAATAACGACCACGACGTGGGAGCATGAGATTCTAAGCATATCAAAGTGGTCACATAAGCAAGTTCTTTTGTCCATGTTCACTATAACTCTCTCAAATGAAATTTATACTTGTAATTCATTATTTGTATGAGGAACAACTCCGAAGAACCCAGGCTTTTCTTTCTTGATTTGAGCCTTAATACAACTCATCAACACACTATTCAACTCCTTGGATGTTTGACAATGAATATGGATTCATTCCACGAGTTTTCTTGTCGTCGTCTCAATTTAAAAAATAAATTGATAAACAAGAACAACCTTAAGAAATAAATTCATGCTTTTGGATCTACTTGTTGTCAATATTGAATAATCACGTTCGAAAAAAAAAGCATTAGCCCATTTTTATTTTTTAAGTTGACAAATCCAATGATAATTGTCAATATAATATTCTCTCATCCTTGGTAAACATTTGTTGAATTTATACACATTAGATGCTCTAGTTATAGCCCTCAATAATTTGGTCACTTCTCGATCCATCATGCACATCACTAACAAGTTTCTTGGAAAAATGCACCATGCAATATCTATGATCAACTTCAACGAATATCTCTTTTACAATTAAAAAAATACCCGAATTATGATTGCTAATGATACCTAAACATTTAGATACATCAATATATCTTCGTAGTTCAAATAGAAATCACTCCCAAGAATCTCGATTTTCAATTTCAATTATTGCAATTACTGCATATGTAAGTGCGAATAGTTCTTTGCACCATCAACTATTTTAACAATCAATAAAGCACCATGATACTTGTTTGATAAGTGTGCTATATCTTTACCAAAGATAGTTCATATATTTTTCTCAAAATTTCTAAGCCATCCTCCGAAAGACCAAAAATCTCATTAAAAATAATTTTTAGATATTGTCACCAATTGAATAGTTGTATCATAGTCATGAAGCTTGAGTTCCTTTAAAAATAAAATAAAATTCATATATGATTCTACAAAATCACTGTGAATTTTATTAAGTGTTATCTTACGTGCTAGATATGTCTTTTTATAAGACACTATAATGTCAATTTGTTTTATATATTTGTAATAATCAGTTTTGGTGTATAATCATGATTCACTAAGAGTTGGTCTTTCATATGATCAACAATGAAATGGCTTAATCATTCATGATGACCTGTATTTATTCTAAGCAAATTCCATTGGTGTTCATCGAGAAACTTAATTATTCAAAAACTTTCTATTTCATGAGCGCATATCATCCATCCATACTCTTTAACTACACACTAAATTTTCATCCTATAACTTCTTGTGACCATATTTTTCATATCAAAATTCCTTTAGATCACATACTTTTTTAGAAATTGTTTGTATTCCTCTCTATCACGAAATAGTTGTAATATGAACACAAGCATTAGTCTTCACTCATATCATACTCTTCTATAAAACAACAATTAACTTTATGAAAATATCATGGATATATCATTTATCTGACAAAAAAGATATCATTAGATATAAATTCCTCATCTTCGATACAGGGAACTGAGGTATCTAATGTCAAATCATTATCTTCAATACGGCTAACACTAGCTTCCACCATCGTGCTCGACTCTCCAACAACATTATCATAGATACTCTCATCTAGATAAATAATCTCACCGACAACATCATAAACTATATATATATTTGGATTAATCTCTCCTTCAATTTTATTTGTTTGACCAATTCAGTTTCAATTATATAATTATTTTTTCATTGTCATCTAAAAAACTTGGGTCATTTAAGTCAAATATGTATGACCTAGCTGTCACCTAATTATCGTCGTCTCTAAGATGAGTGACTTCTCTATCAATTATACATGATGACTATTGAGTCGTCTATGATAAGAAGTGAGTTACATTATTTTTCATCATCATTATTTATATTTTGGTTTAGATATAAAAATACTGTAGCTATCTTGATAGCGCTGTACTCATAAGACAATTCTTGGGATTCCTTTCCTTGCATATAATGTCAACAAACATGATAATTAATAGCATTAGACAAAACACCACCCTAAGGTTCACTTGAACATTTAACAATCAATTGGAAGCAGTACATGCATAGTTGAAGGGGATATAAAGACATAAAAAGTCACTTGTGGTGTTTTTGAACGTTATTAGAAAACACTATATCTGAACCGAGAGACACTACAAAGGGATCATAAGGCAATTATAATTGCACAACAAATTGATATTGACATAATTTACAAGATTGTTTCATTCAAGTCATAATAAATCAGTTATAGTGTTTTGGTTCATATAAAAAAAATTCTATATCTCAAGAGAAAAACACTATAAAGGGGTCATAAGATCACTCTTATGATTCTTTTCATTGCATACAATGTTAACAAATATATTTCTTGAACTTTTAAATTGATATGAACATAATTTGAATTAAAGTCATAAGAAGTTAGTCATACTATTTTGTAACGTCCATTATAGTATTTTTGTTTATATACAGAAAATATTTTATCTGAACAGAAAAAACACTATAAAGGAGTCATAAGTCAATTCTTGTGTTCTTTCCAATGCATATAATGCCAATATCACCAAATTCTAGTTCAAGATAGATGCATTGCATATATCAACATATGCATTTATATACAAAACCTTGTCAAAAGAAAAAAACTATGAGAAAATACAATAAAAGTCGGAATATATTTACATGTTTCACAGGAGTTGAATGTTGGACTGTATATATGAGACAAGTCATCAAACACATTAAGGAGTCTCTTGGATGGAAGGGAGAGGAGAATAACAAACAAGCAAAAAACATTGTAAGGCCAACAAAAACATTGTGTTGACAATCCTAGATGAACACTTACAACCTAGCATATTGCACCTACATCTTAGGAAAAGAAAGGGGAGTGGTGAATTAGCACAAGAGGGGAGAGAAGAAAGGAGAGGCGGAACAAGCGTATAGGTTAAAAATGGATCAATCCATACTATACAAACCAGTCCACTGAGTTGGATCCGTACACCATATGGATCGATCTATAGGATATGGGTGGGAACTATTTTATTGGGAGAGGTGAAGGACATTTATGATATTAGAAGAAAATGAGACCTCAAATGATAAAAAATAAAAATGGACATATGAACAAACAAAAAGATGATTAAAATTTACACATATTTCACATTTTTAACATTTTCTTTCTTTTTATTCCTCATCCTCTTCTTCTTATTCTTCCTCCTCTTTTTCGTTCTTATAGGATAGCATTGAAGGGGGTAGCTGGGTTAAACAAAGTCGATAGCATGCATCAATAGTGACGAGTAATGTTAATGGTAGTGAGCAATGATAACGACAAGTGGGAACAACATTGACAACAAAGATGAAACAAGTGATTGTGGGGAAGAAAAAAGAAAAAAAAAGAGTAAAATCAATAATCCTAGGGTTATAAATAATAAAATTATTAGAAAAGAGATAGAGAAAAAATTACTGAAGAAGCATGATTGTATTCACATATCCCTCTTATATTTATACAAGTTAGGAGAGAGGATTTTCTCCAATAGATTAGAGGATTTTTCTCAACAGAATAGAGAGATTTCCTCATATAGTTGAGGAAATCTTATCTGCTATCATACCCCCGCAAGATTGTGCTCCTATCAAGGATGCCAATCTTGGATCGATGTAATGTAAAAAGGTGGCGAGCGAGAGGCTCCGTGAGTGAGTCGGCTAACTGATCAGTTGAATGGACATGAGAAACTCGTAGTTGACGGCGAACAACTTGATCTCGCACAAAATGGAAGTCGATAGCAATATGTTTCATGCGGAAGTGGAACACCGGATTAGCGCACAGATAGGTAGCTCCAACATTGTCATAATATATTGTAGGAGCAGAGTTGATGTTGAGTTCTTTGAGTAGATTTGTGACCCAATTGAGTTTTGCAGTGGTAGTGGCGATGGCATGGTATTCAGCTTTAGTTGTAGACCGTGCAATTGTCCTTTGCTTCTTAGAACTCCAACTGATTGGATTAGCGCCAAGGAAGACAATATACCCCNCGATCATCAAAGTTGCCTGCCCAATCAGCATCGGTAAAGGCATGAAGCTGAAGTGGAGAGTATTTATGAAAAAAGACACCATGATTGAGAGTCCCCTTAAGATATCGTAGGACTTGTTTGACCGTAGACTAATGCATAGTAGATGACCTCTGCATAAATTATGATAATTTGTTAACTGCAAATGAGATGTTAGGACGGATGAGAGCTAAGTATTATAGGGAACCAACGACTTGTCGGTTTTGAGTGGGTTCCGTAGCAGGACTTCCATCAGATAATTTGAGAGAGCCACTAGCAGATAGAGGAGTTGTAACCACATTTGCGTCCTGCATGTTTGTTTTGGATAATAAATCTTGAATGTACTTTCTTTGTGACAGAAAGAGACCGGAAGATGTGAATGTAGCCTCTACACCCAAAAAGTAGTTCAGGGGTCCTAGATCTTTGAGCGAGAATCGATCTACCAACTGTTTGATGAATATTTGAATTGCTACAGGGTTGTTGCATGTGACAATGATGTCATCCACATAGACCAGAATATATATTGTGTCGCTATGGTGTTATCTCAAAAATAACGAGGAATCAGATTTGGAGTTGAGAAAGCCAACGGAAGTTAGAAAAGAGCAAGTTTAGTGTACTAAGCTCTTGGAGCCTAACGAAGTCCATAAATGGCTTTTCAAAGTTTGCAGATATGCCTTGGATACTGAGGATGAGTGAAACCAGGAGGTTGTTACATAAAAATATCTTCAGTTAGAGTCCCTTGTAAAAAGGCATTATTAACATCCAATTGGCGTAATTGCCAACCCTTAGTGGTGGCGAGACTCAGGATAAGTTTGATTATAATGGGCTTAACAATAGGACTAAATGTCTCAATGAAATCAACTTCAGGTCTTTGATGAAACCCTTTGGCGACGAGGCGTGCCTTATATCGGGCAATAGAGCCATCGGGGATCCACTTAATTCAAAAAACTCACTTACACCTGATGATGTTTTGTGTATGATGAAAGGGTATTAGATCTCATGTTGAGTTATGAAGAAGGGCATTATATTCCTCACACATGGCAGTACGCCAATGCAGAGATTTTTGGGCTTGAGGGAAGGTGGTGGGTTCAACGATGGTGGATAAAGAATCCATGATAGCATGAAAATCAAGGACCTGACGTGGTTTAAAAATTCTATTTTTAGAGCGTGTGGTCATAGGATGATTGGAGATTACAGGATCATGAGGCTGTGTTGTTGGAAGAAGGGGTTGAGAGTCATTGACACAGGGCGGGTCAAGTGGAGGTGCATCAGGGTCACTTGGCCGAGAAGGAGGTAAAGATAATGATTGTGATCCTGAACCAAGTACCCCAATAGTCGGAGAAGAGAGAAGTGGAGTAGGAATGGGCAATTGTTGAACCAAAGGAGTGGAATAGTGTGGATCATGAGAGGAGGAACTGGACGATATTATGGGAGGCGCATCCGGTTGGATCGGAGGTATACCCCAATGAGAAATAGTTAATGGGGTGGTCTGCATGGTAGGAGAGGTATGGTTGTGAAAAGGAAAGACAGACTCAACAAAAATAACGTGACGTGATATAAAAATTTTGTGAGTGTAGAGATTATAGCAGCGGAAAGCATTATATTCAAGAGAATAACCGATAAAAACGCAAGGATTAGATCGTGATGTTAACTTGTGAGAGGCATAGGGATGCAACCATGGATAACATAGACAACCAAATACTCTAAGTTTACGAAGGTTTGAGAGTTTATGAAATAGTGTGTCAAAGGGGGACTAGTATTGTAGGACTAGCATAGGCATTCTATTAATAAGGTAGACGGCAGTTTGAAAGGCTGCCGTCCAAAAGTTTGAAGGCATGGAAGCTTGATGGAGAAGTGTAAGCCCAGTTTCCACTATATGCCGATGTTTACGTTTGGAGAAGCCAACAAGTTGAAGAGTATGCAGGGGAGACTTGACGTGTTGGATACCACAAGCTGAGAGATAAGACGTTAGGGCTTGATATTCACCGCCACCATCAGAGTAAACCATTTTGATGGTAGACTGAGAGTGGTTTTCGATCAACTTTCGAAAAGTGGGAAAGATGGTCGAAACGTCAGATTTATGGTGAAGAGGATATAACCATATGTACTTAGTGAAGTGATATACGAAAATGACATAAAATCTGAATTTATCAAAAGACAGGATAGGGGCAGGGCCCCAAATATCAATATAAATAATTTCAAATGGTTTAGAGGTGAAAATGGAAGATAAGCCAAATGGCTGTCGATGACTTTTATTACTGAGACATGCATCACAATGCGGTATAGAACTATGCGATTTAAAAATAGGAAGAGAGAAGCGATAAAGTAATTTTTGCTGAATAAGGGATGAGGGATGACCAAGACGACGATGCCACACATCACCTAGAGCCGCAACGGAAGAATGAATAGTGGGCTGGGTTATTTGTGGAGCTGACGACCATTCATAAATGTTGCCTCTATTGGGGCCCTGAACCAAGGATGCTCCCGTGCTCAAGTCCTTAACAAGAAAGGAATCAGGAAAAAATTCAATTGAAGTATTGTTATTTTTGTAAAATTGAGAAACAGAAATGAGATTGCGT
>LVTN01000929.1:37812-50137 GCA_001649415.1 Musa itinerans | reverse complement strand
AAATGTAGTTTTACGTCTAAACGTAGTTTTACGTTTAAAAGCAGATTACGTTAAACGCAGTTTTGAAAAGATCTGAACTTAGAAACTCGTTCGTAAAAGCGCAGGAGACAGTTTGCAGTTGTAGATAGAATCAAAACGTAAACTTAAACTGCAATTTAAAGATCATACGAAAACACCGATTTGCGTTTGAATGCAGATTCAGAAAGATCAGAGTTTAGAGGCTTGTTCGTAAAAGCGTAGAGAGCAGTAGCTATGTAGGAGGTTTGTAGTAATGATAAAGTGCTCAAAGTAAAAGCAAACCAGAGATTTAGAGTGGTTCGGTTAGTCTTGACCTACTCCACTTTTGGCTTCCTCCACCGACGAGGTTGCCGACGTCAATTAGAGGCCTTCCTTCAATAGGCGAAGGCCAACTGCCCTTTTACAGTTTCACTCCTTTTGATGGGCTCAGGAGACAACCCTTACAGAACCTTTCTCTCCTCTCTTTACAACTCAAGACTTGAAGAACAGAAAGAGGAGAACTTTTGGACTTAACACAAATTTGAGCTCTTAGAATCACAGAAAAGATCTAGAATTCGGTGTAGGTCTGTTTCTTTTCAGTGCTGAATGGGTGGGGTATTTATAGGCCCCAACCCAGTTCAAATTTGGAGCTTAAAACGATCAAATCCCGGAATTCCGGGATCAGGCGGTTGCACCGCCTGGCAGAGCTCGAAGACTGAGCCCTGGGCGGTTCAACCTCCTGACATGGGCGGTTGCACCGCCCAGCCAGAGCTCGGAAACTGAGCTCGGGCGGTGCCACCGCTGGCCAAAATTCTGGGTCCGAATGGGCTGATCCATTCGGCCTAATTTGGGTCTTTCAGGGGCCCAATTGCCCCAAGATTAAGTTAATGGGGTCACCTCTCATTTCTAACTTAATCATCGTGCTAACTACGACATTTCTTAAGGCATATACTGCAGCTTGCTCCGATGCATCAATCGCTTCTTCCGGCGAGCTTCCGGCGATCTTCCGGCGAACATCCGACGAATGCTCCGGTGGACTCCTAGCAAGCTCCTAGACTTTATGATGATCTTCTTGGTGAGTTCCGACGAGCTTCTTTGGCAAGCTCCTGGACTTCTCGGATTTGTTCCCGCAGAACCTCCGACGACCGTCCGGACTTCCGTCGAACCGTCGCCCTCCCAACGTGATCATAGTCTTGACTCCGGCGCAACTCCTGCTGCATGTCTTACTTTCATCGTAGTTAATCCTGCACACTTATCTCAACATATGGATTAGATAACAAATGACAATTGACTTCATCATCAAAATCCGAGATTCAACAGCTGCAGCTGATGCTACGAAAGCTGCAGTAGATGAGGAAGCAGTAGCAAAATCTACAGCGGTGCTCAAGGAAGCTACAACAGGAGAAAAATCTGCAAGAAATCTACAGCGATTAGGCGTATAGAGGGAGAGCTCCGTCAGCCTCAATGTAGAGGGGAGCGGCAGCGACAGATGAGTAAGCAAGATGCAGCGGCTACGATAGAGGGAATCGACTGCTGCAGGTCGGGAAGCAGCTACGAAAGATGTCGCAGCGTCCTTGGGATTTTAGAGGCTGCGACGATGAAGAAGGAAGACGCAGTGACCGCCGTTAGGCGAGGAAGATATCGCCCGCCATTGCGTCCGCTGTTCATCGATGGAGAGGACACTGTTGTTGAGGAGGAAGACACCACCGTTGAGGAGGTAGTGGGAGAATGTTTCTCTCCTTGTGTGGCGGTGGCGGAGAGTGTTTGCTGTAGGCAGCAAAGTAGGAGAGGGAGCAATAGGCCGGCAAAGAAGAGGAGTGGATGAGTAGAGCCAAGATGGTGCTCGTTAGCACTGGCTCCGAATCCACGTCCCGGTGCGCCGTTCGTCGTTGTGTCTCGGGAATCCACATCCCAGTGTAGCAGCATGCTGCTGCGGCCGCTTGGCCAACACAGAATGCTCTGATACCATGTTAGAAAAGAGATAGAGAAGAAATTACTGAAGAAGTATGATTGTATTTACATATCCCTCTCCTATTTATACATGTTATGAGGGAGGATTTCCCTCAACAGAATAGAGAGATTTCCTCATATAGTTGAGGAAATCTTATCTGCTATCAAAAATAATATTTTATTATTTTTTAAGGAGATTATCAATAATAAAAAAGGGATTATAAATAGTAAGCTTAAAAAAAATCAATAATTTATCAAAAAAAAGTCCTTAGTAATAGGTTTTTACTATATGGTACCCCCATATTTGATTTTTACTAAAGGTGTCCCTTTTATTTAAAATATCGATAATGCTCTTAAATCAAGCTATTTCAAGGTCGATCATTCCACCAGATGGTTTGGTCCGATTAGAGTGTCGATTTAAGCCAGATCGATTTAGGTCGGATCCCTTCCATCAACTTATAAACCATCTTCCCCTCCTCTTCCCATTGCCATTCTCCACCCACTCCATCACCTCCTCCCTACTCCCCATTAGCTTCTTTCTCCCTCTCCCCCTTGTTTCCTCCTCTTCTTTATTATTCTCCTTCTCCTACTCCACCTCGATTACCTATCCTCCCTCACGCTCCCTCTTAACTCCCTTCTCTCTCTCCTCCAACTCCTTCCTCACCTCTTCCTCCTTTTTTTTATTCTACTCTTCCTCCATTGCTTTCTCCTTATCCTAGTCCACTTCCTCCTTCTCATAATTTAACCAAAAAAAAGTCTAATTACACTCGGATTATAATCAAATTATACTCAAGTTATACTCATTAATAGAACTTATTAAAAATATATTAATTTTATATAAATTTATTCTAAATTTATCATCAAATAAAAAATTAGTATAATTTTTATTAGAATTATATTCTAGTAGAATTCTCAAGGTTCTAATAATTAATTATCCTAAAATCATCTAATAAATATTAATTTTAAAATAGGTTAGGTGATCAAGTTTAACTTATTTCAGTTTCAAGAATATTTAAATCAATATAAGAAATAGGAAATGTAAAATTTTGTGATTAGTCTTATGATAAATTTAGGATAATTTTATATAAAAATTAATATATTTTTTAATATGGTCTATGAATGAGTATAATTTAGGATAATTTTATATAGAAATTTATATTTTTTAGGATAACTCAAGTTTTTTAGTTTCATAATGAATTCAAAAAAAATTATATAAAAAATAATATATTTTTAAATATATTCTATGAATGAGTGTAACTCGAGTGTAATAATTTTTAAATAATTTAGGATAATTTTATATAAAAATTAGTATAATTTTTAATATATTTAGTGAATGAGTGTAACTTGAGTGTAATGACATTTCAAGGTAAATTGTAAAGATGGGAGGTGGACTATGAGGAGGGAGCATGGTGTAAAAGTAGAAGAAGATAAAGGAGAAGGAGGGGTAGAGGGAGGAGGCAACAAAAGGGGAAATAGAGGTAGAGGAGGAGGCCAAGGGGGAGGGGAAGGAGGTGACAAAGTGGGAGAAGGAGAAGACGAAGAAGGTGGAGTGGGAGGGTAGAGATGGTATGTGAGACAGAGTGAGAGGAGAGAGCATGGTGTAAAAGTAGAAGAAAATGAAGGAGGGAGAAGGAGGAGGTAGAGTGGAAGTAGGGATAATGTAAAAAAATCAATAGGTAATCTAAGGCTCTAAGTGAACCAAATTGGATAGATAAAGTTTAGTTAAACTTTAAGGAATCAAGTAAAACTTAGTCAAAGGATAATCATCATTTTTTATAATTTTATTAAAGATAATCAATAAAATTCGCCTGATTTATCTCAAAAAAATTTATGATTTTATTAAAGATAATCAATAATCAAAGGATAATCATCATCTAGTTGATTAAAAAAAAATTGATTCAACAATAAGAAATTGAGTAAAACCTAGGCAAAAGATAATTATGATCATTTTATGATTTTATGAAGGATATTCTGATCAAAATATTAAAAAAATACTCAGATAAAAATCAAGTATAGAAGTATCATCCCATAAAAAGTTATTACCAGGACTTTCTTCCATAAATTACCCAAAAAAGACTTTTTTCATGGAATACCCATATTTGGTACATTGAAATAATATTCTCTCCGTGGCCGTTTACAACTGGAACTGGAGAAGTACTAGCAGGCAAAATCTCAACCTTGTAACGGAAAATTAAATCCACAACGGTAGAGTAAGCGCATCATGGGAAGAACATGTCACCATATCAAACCGACTCCCAATACATCGTATTATACCTTATTCTTCCTTAAATACCCACCTACAAAATAACTCTTCTTTCCTCTTCTCTCCCTCTCTATTTGCACACTGGCCCAGAAGGAAGCGCGATTTCTTTGCGGCCATCAGATCGAGGCCGAGGTGAGACCGCCGACGTCGCGCCGCAACTGATCCACCGCATGGTGGAGTTACTGTCCACCGTATGATGTTCATCAGGCGGCCGTCGGGGAAGCAGCGGTCTGGGGCGGTACCCGTGCACCTCAACGTCTACGATCTCACCCCCATCAACGGCTACGCCTACTGGGTCGGCCTCGGCGCCTACCACTCCGGCGTCCAAGGTGAGATCCGGTCTGTGCCTAGCGTTTCGAGTAGGATGGTGCGATCGGAAGACGGCTATCGATTATTATGGCTTGGTCTTGTTCTTTCCATTGGCAGTGCACGGGGTGGAGTACGCGTACGGGGCGCACGATCACACGACGACGGGGATCTTCGAAGGAGAGCCGCGGCAGTGCCCAGGGTTTGCGTTCCGGAAGTCGATACTTATCGGGCACACCGATCTGGAGCCGCGCGAGCTGCGGATGCTCATGGAGGAGATGGCCGCGGAGTACACTGGCGACACCTACAACCTGATCTCCAAGAACTGCAATCACTTCTGCAACGAGGCCTGCCTCCGCCTCATCGGGAAGCCCATCCCCCGATGGGTCAACCGCCTAGCCAGGATCGGTACTTTACCCTCCCTCCCTCGCTCGATCCACAAGCTCCGTCTTTTCTAGCCAAAGATTCGGCTAAGGGGATTCCGATGGTCGCCAGGATTCCTGTGCACTTGCGTGTTGCCCATGCAAGTGGAGGCCGTGGGGCAGCGGGCAGCAGAGGAGAGGAAGTTCGGCGCAGACAGCGAGAGGCGGAGGCTGAGGAGCAACCCCACCAGATTCCCCGCCGCCGCCGCGCCTCCTCCGTCTTCCAACGTACCTCCAGGTAGCATTTCCCAGCCGGTGGTCACCATTTCCTCTCGATCCGTAGGGAGCAGGAGAACCCGGCGCTCGTCTTCGTTATCCTCCATCGGAGCAATCCCTTCCATTTTGAAGGTCTAGTCTAATCCCGGCGGATGTGAACTTTCCGTATGTGTTCTCAATTAGTTTGGAAATGGGATTCTGTTTCCTAATCATATTCTCAATTATATGCTAATTAAACCCGGCATAACTCCACAAATCTCAAAGCATGTTCTGTCTCCTCATCTTCTTTTGCCAACCGTGGGGGAGTCCAAAGTGATGGTGATCGGACGGCTGTTGAGAGAGTGGGAAACCGCATGCGTGCGAATCATGATGGCGGTCCCTCGAATCATCCATGCGTCTGTGCCACGTTGATTGGGGCTTCGCGTACATGGTTAAGATAAAATAAAGTTGTCTTTTCTGGGAAACGGCTTGTAGTGGGTGGGAATCGATGGGAAACATGGAATTTGGAACAAATGAAAAAAAAAAGGGACTCTATTTCTTAAAATATGTAATAACAACTCTTATATTGACCCGATAAATTTTTCGAGTGAAAATTTATTTAAATCCTTAGCTTCTTGAATTATAGTTATTTTAGGATCTTAACACTTTGATGACATTTGTAAACCGGAAGTATGTCTTCGATGGTCTCGCTTGATTTCATGTGAAATAATTCATAACTATAAACCAAAAGATTGATTTTTGATTCATTAACTCTACTCGTATCTTCGTGTGTGATTTTAAGTATATGTCAAATGTCATAAGTCATTTCGCAAATAAAAATTGGATTGAATTCATTTTTATCCAATGCACAAAATAAAACATTCATAGCTTTGGGATTTATAGAGAAAGTCTTCTTCTCTAAATCATTTCAATCGTTTATCGGAAGAGAAGACTTTTGAAATCCGTTTTCGACACATTCCATAACTCAAAATCCATAGAAATCAAGAAAATTCTCATTCTAGTTTCCCAATAAGTGTAGTCTCTTCCATTAAACATGGGAGGATGTGTGATAGAATGACTCTCTAGATTGTCGACAAAATCTATCTCTCTTGGGTTTTATACCAAATTGAGAGTTAACCCTACTCTGATACCAATTGTTAGGATCAGTATGGTATTTATATCAAAAAGTAATAAAAGTAGTGACTTAGGGTAAATGTAAAGTGAAGTGAGCAGCTAAGTAAATAAGGTAGATAGTAAGGAAAGAACACACCGGATTTATAGTGGTTCGGATTTACATAGCTTTCTCCTTTTCATGAGTTTAGGAGACAACCCTTACAAGCCTCACACCTCTTCTTGAATGATTATAAAGCTAAAGAGAGAGGACTTTTTGTACTTTTACAACACTTTTATACCCCAACACTTAAAGATTTTTCACACTTTATTATCACTTTTGTTATCCTTTCATGCAGAAAGGAGTGGGGTATTTATAGGCCCCAATGACTTTAAAATTGGAGCCAAAAAGTGTCTCATCCCGGATTTTTGAGGTACTAGCAGTATCACTACTATTATTGGGCGATACCACCGCCCAATCTAGCGGTACTACCACTTGGCACTCTAACACTAAGCGATACCACCACCCAGTCTGGCAATACTACCGCCTGACAAAGTCTCGGAGACTGAACTCTGGCGGTACCACCGCATGGTAGCTTAACTACCGGTAGTACCACTGCCCAGACCACTTGGGAGGCTAAGCCTCAAGCGGTTCCACCGCCCACACTAGGAAGTGCCACCACTTGGCAAGGCTCCAAGTGGCTGAGTGGGCCTTCTATCCGGCCCAACTCAGCCCTATTTTGGGAGCAGTTGGCCCCCAACTAAGTTAGTGGGATTACCTCTCAATCCTAACTCAATCTAAGTTCTAACTACGACAATTAAGGCATTAACTAAGTAATCTTTGTCCGGTATGTCAATCGTTCATCCGGTGAAGTCTCGACGAATTTTCGGTGAACTTTCGGCATGCTTTTGGCAAACTCTCGACAAACTCTTAGCGAAACTCTTAACGAATTTTCAACGAACTCCCGACGAACTCTCGGTGAGCTTTTGGCGAACTCCCGATGAACTCTCGACGAGCTCCTGATGAACACTCGGTAAGCTTCCAGCACATCGTTTGAATCTTCGACATATCGTTCGATCTTTAACTCCGACCCAATATATGCTTTATTCTTTATCCATTTTTGTAGTTAATCCTACAACACTTATCTCAACACATAGATTAGATCATTAATTTATTAATTAATTTTATCATCAAAATCTAATATTCAACATATACCCTATAAATTATTTGCCCCTAGTGAGGATTCCCTATTTCTACTCACACTCCATCTAAACGAGGAATAGGATGAGGATGAATGATGAGGATGAGATGAGAACCAAGATGGGAAAATCCTATCGCCCTATTCAGATCCCTAGTTTAGGATTACATGATTAGAAAATATATATTAACTTAAATCTAATTTAGTTATGTTGTAAATTTGCATACTTAATATATTTGGTTCATTGCAAGTGTTTTGATCGTACATCTGAAATAAATATTTAAAAAATTAAATTATATATATAATATATTAAAAAATACAAATTACTCTTATATGAAAATTAAAAATGTGAAAAACTACTCCTTTGAATTCATGAAATTTGATTACCGAAAGATAGAAATCTAAACTCCAAATTGACCGACACAAAAATAGGTTCACAATTAATAACATGAGAAGATTGAAAAAAAAGTGATCATGAGAGAAAATTTTTTTATTTAAAATTTAATTTAATATAGAATATATATATATATATATATATATATATATTAAATTTAGAAGATTATTTCTTTGTATTAAACCTTATCTCACAATCTTAACTTTTAATATATATTTTTAATATATAATTATCGGTGAATATATGTTGTGGTATGAAATTGGATATGAATTGTGTTGAAATCGCTCGCAAGCTAGGCCCAACCCATAAGTCAAGCCATAGTCTCTTGGTCAGGCCCAGCCCGTAGGTCAAGTCTAACCCGCAGGTCAAGCCTTAGCCTGTAGGCTAACCCATCCCAACCATCATGGGCGATCAATATGACCAGTCCATGGGCTAAGGCTGGGCTAGCCTGGTGTGATGCATGCCCAGTCACATGTAGTGCACATGACCATGGTTGGCCTAGCTTAGCCCAATATTATTGTTGGATTTGAGCCCAAACATTGATTGAACTAAACTATGCTTGATTAGTCTAGATCGATTCTAGGAGATTCCAAATTAATTGACTTATTCAAGACAGTTTTACCTAATTCGAATCTAATCTAATCCAAATTATACTAGTCTATGGTAGTTCCAAACCAATTAAATGAGGAATAGAGATTGGTTCAACTAGGTTCTAGTTAAATCAAGTTTAATGTGATCGATTGAACTAGGGTTCAAGTCAATTGAGGGCTAATTGATAGTATTCGACACGAATTATGTTTAAAAGTGATGTTTTTGATATGTTATTTCATCCCGACATAGACATAACTAGTATGAGATATTGTTATTACATAGCAGGTAGGGCGATTCCCTTTGAGGATTAACGAGCTGTCAAACGAGGCGATTGGACGGTTCCTCCATCCGCTGTTGGGAGGAATGTGTTCCACTTTGGCGGGTGAGGGACACCACTCCATCCACTATTGAGAGTGCGATATGAGTTTGCCTCCATCCACTGTTGGGAGAATACAAACTCATCCCGTATGATAAAGCCTCTCCATCCACTATTGAGGGAGTGCTCTTTCGGGTATTTGATATACACCAATGGGATGATTGATTTTTGATCATATATTCATTTTGAGTTAACTTTTAGGGTTCCTACTCAGCATTACTGAATTTTCTTTATTTTTGATTTTCAAAGTAGCCTCCCACTAGTACTAAATCAGATTCTAGTGGAGAATGGACCTCCCTCTACCGCTAGGTAGAGCCACTTGGATGATTCTTCGAGTTAACATTACTATGTTTACTTTTCTACTTATGATTTGATGAATAAATGAATTATAATAAATATTTATGAATGATGAATAAAGTGATGTTTATCTACTTGGCTTTAAATGTATGGAAAGTTGTGATCCAACAAAAAAAAGAAATCTAGGATGTGACATCTTTTTATGGTATTAAAACATGGTCTAGGGTCTATAGGGGTTTAAGTCCCTTGATTAACTTTGACCAATGATTGTCTTTAACCTATTATAGGAGTAATGGAGCCAATTCCAAAGAATAGTAATCTTGTCACTTGGGGCGCTCATAGTCGCAATGCTACTAGTCTATAAACTCGGAGAGATGTTTGAGTAAACAATAACTTGGAAGTTCCACGTATCCTAGAGCACACCTAGTCCTCACGTACACCTATCACTGATTATGTGCTGCTAGCTTCTCCGACTTCGCATAATGCACCTCATGCCCTAGTGTTGAATATCTGATTTTGATGATGAAACCAATTGAGAGTGTTTGTGATCTAATGAGCATTTTGAGTAATGTAGGGCTAACTTTGATAAAAAAAAAGATGAATTGATTAAAGCAAGAGGAATCAGACGTTGGGCCGGAGAAAATATGTCAAAAGATTGGACGTCGGGCCGGAGGACCGGTCGACATATCGGTAGAAGGCTTTGAGCCATGAATTTGGAGATCGGGCTAAGAAAATCGGACATTGCGCCAAGAAGATCAGATGTTGTGAGAAGACAACATGCTAATTGGGCAATACATCGAAGGAGAGGATGATACGTCGAAAGATCAAATGAAGTGCTAGAAGAACCAATAACATACCAGACAATAAGGATTCACTTGTAATCAATTATGTCTAGATCAAGTCAGTTTAGAGTCTAATTGAGTTGGTTTAGAATATAATTAAGCTAACTCAATTAGGGGCTAACTAGGCCCAAAATGAGGTTGTTTTGGGCCAAGAGAAAGGCTCATTTAGTAAGTAAGTTTGGGCTGTGTTGGGCCAAGTAAAAGGCCCAAACAATGACCAAATAGGTGAAACCATCATGGCATAGTCTTCGAGACTACGTCAGGCGATGGTATCGCCAATCTGGGCGATGGTACCGCCTAGACACAGTCTCCGAGAGGTTGTCAGGCAGTGGTACTACCTAGTGGCAGGGTGTCAAGCAGTGGTATCGCCAGACAGGGTGGTGGTACCGCCTAGTGTCAGTGTTGTAGGCGGTGGTATCGCCCGTACTCGGGAGACCTAGGATGAGACATTTTTAGGCTCCAAGTTTGAATCAACTTGAGGCCTATAAATACCCCTCTCATCCCTGGTTAACAAACATAAGAATTGAGAGTGAAAGAGAAAGAAAATACTGCTGCAATCTTGTGTGAACTCCTCTCAAAACTTAAGTGTTAGTCTTGTTTAAGAGAGGAGCGAAGGGAGTTGTAAAGGTTCTCTCATGAACTTATCAAAAGGAGAATCGAGTTGTAAGGGTAGTTGATCTTCGTCCATTGAAGGAAGATCGTTAGTGGATGTCGGTGGCCTCGTCGGAAGGAGAATCGGTGGAGTGGATATATGTCACAATGACCGAACCATTATAATTCGGCTTGCATTTCTGTTTTGCTATTTATCTTAACTGTAAACTACCTTACTTGTTTTACATCCACTACATTCTTTCATATGCTTTTAAGTTAACATCTTTCGAAACGGATTTAATCTCAACGAGATTTTCAAACGACGTAGTTTTTATCCGCTGTACTAATTCACCCCCCCCTCTTAGTGCTGACTTATTCCTAACAATTGGTATCAGAGCCACATTCATTTCTCATTTGGTTTAACACCCAAGAGAAATGGATCTTCTTGCTTTCTATGGATTTGAATTTATGGAATATTATCGAAAGCGGTTTTCAAAAGTCTTCTACTCTAATGAATGAATGGAACGATTTGGAGAAGAAATCTTTTTCTTTAAATACTAGAGCTATGAATGTTGAATCTCAGATTTGGATGATGAAATCTATTGGTAAATTATTTGATCTAATCCATGTGTTGAGATAAGTATGCAGGATTAACTACGATAGCAGTAAGGCGTAAAGTAGACAATGGCCGGAGTCGACGACTCAGACGATGTACCAGGAGCTCGATGAGAGTTCATCATAAGATCACCAGAAGCACATTGGAAAACTCACCGAAAGTTCATCGGGAGATCACCGGAAGCATGCCGGAAGATTAGCCGAGAGTTGGTCGGGAGTTCGCTAGAAGCTCGCTGGAAGACTCGCCGAAAAGTTCACCGGAAGATTGCCTAGTGAAAAAATCAACGTATCGGACCATGCTTGTCTTAATCGTAGTTAGAACGATAATTAGAGTTGATTTGGGAGGTAATCCCATCAACTCTGTTAGGGGCCAACTGGGCTCGGAGTTAGGCTGGTTTGAGCCGGAGTCGAGGCCCAACCAGGATGCTGAATTCCTGGCCGGCGGTGGCATCGCTAGGGCTGGTAGTGGCACCACCGCTTGGAAAGCAGCACCCTAGGTGGTCTGGGCGGTGATACCGCCGGCAGTTATTGCTGCCAGTGGTGGTATCGCCCTTGTCAGGTGGTGGTATCGCCAGAGCTCGGTCTCCGAGCTCTGTCAAGCGGTGGTACTGCCCAGTGTCAGGTGTCAGGCGATAGTACTGCCCAATAATGGTGGTGGTACCGCTAGTACCCCGGAAAACTAGGATGAGACACTTCTTGGCTCCATTTTTTAAAGTCATTGGGGTATATAAAAACCCCACCCTTTTCTGCATGAAATGGTATGAAAGTATTGGTATATTCTTGAGTCTTTGAAGTGTTAAAAAGTTGTAAAAGTGCTAGAGTTCTCCTCTCTTTCTAAGTGTTGAGATCATTCAAGAGAGGTGTAAGACTTGTAAGGGTTCTCTCTTAAACCCGTGAAAAGGAGAAAGCATTGTAAAAGAGGTGGTTAGTCTTCACTTATTGAAGGAAGGCCTTTAGTAGACGCCGGAGACCTCATCGGAGGAGTAATCTGAAAGTGGATGTAGGTCACATTGACCGAACCACTATAAATCCTGGTTCGCTTTTCATTTGAGCAATTTACATTACTGTAAATCTCCTTAATCCTCTCTTGCACTTTTTACGAAAGCTTTCAAGTTCATAATCTCTCTAAAATGGATTAAATCGAAACCATTTTCGTCGGAATCAGTTTTAATCGAAA
>LVTN01000929.1:2235-17672 GCA_001649415.1 Musa itinerans | reverse complement strand
TAAAAGGCTAAAAGTTCTTCTCCCTCTTTTCTTCTAAGTTTTGATCATTCAAGAGAGGAGTGGAAATCTGTAAGGGTTGTCTCCTAAGCCCATCAAAAGGAGTAAAGCTGTAAAAGGGTGGTTGGCCTTTGCCTATTGAAGGAAGGCCTCTAGTGGACATTAGTGACCTCATCGGAGGAGGAAGCCAAAAGTGGATGTAGGTCAAGATTGACCGAACCACTCTAAATCTCAGTTTGCAATTACATTCTGCTCTTTATCTTAAACTGCAAACTGCCTCCATTGCTTTACTTTAACTTTACTTTCGCTTAATCTTACGTTGAAGAACTTTCCAAAATAATTTTTCATTGAAGACGTTTTTTATCGTACGAACGTCATTTTAAATCGTCGAAAGTTTTTCGTTGCACTAATTCACCCCCCCTCTTAGTGCTCTTGATCCTAACACTTACACTACCACTAAATAGGCAGATTGAATTTATAATTAATCTTTTACCTAACACTACACCTATTTCTAAACCCCTATATAAAATAGCACCAATTGAGTTGGAAGAGTTAAAGAAACAGATCCAGGAGCTTTTGGACAATGGTTTTATTCGATCCAGTGTATCACCTTGGGGTGCCCCTATCCTATTTATGAAGAAGAAAGATGAATCCATATGACTATGCATCGATTATAGATAACTCAACCAAGTAACCATAAAGAATAAATATCACCTTCCCCGAATAGATGACTTATAGATAGCTTCAAGGTACTCAAGTATACTCAAAGATTGATTTAAGATCCGAGTATCATCAACTGAAGATGAGGGAAGGAGACATACAGAAAACTACTTTTAGAACAAAATATGGTCATTATGAATTCTTAATAATGCCTTTCAGACTTACAAATGCATTGGTTGCCTTCATAGATCTCATGAATAGAGTGTTCCACCCTTATCTTTATAAATTTATAATTATGTTCATTGATGATATCTTGATCTACTTCGAAAGCAGGGCAGAGCACGAACACCATCTTAAGACAGTTTTGGAAGTCCTAAGGCAAGAGAAATTATATGCCAAATTAAGCAAGTGCAATTTCTAGCTCAATGAAGTTATATTTCTCGGTCATGTAATTTTGAGTGTTGGTATATCTATTGACCCTCACAAGATTGAAGCTATGATAAAATGAAAGCAACCTTGTAATGTTTCGGAGATTAGAAGCTTTTTGGGTTTGGCTAGATACTATAGAAGTTTCATATAAGGCTTTTCAAAAATAGACCAAGTTGACACAAAAGAATATAAAATTCGTGTGGGATGATAAATGTCAACGAAGTTTTCAAGAATTGAAGAAGAAATTAACCAGTGCTCCTATCTTACTGATTCCTTTAGGGGGAGAAGGTTTTGTAGTGTATAGTGATGCCTCACTATAAGGGCTTGGTTGTGTTCTAATGCAAAATGAGAGGGTAGTCGCTTATATGTCTAGGTAATTAAAGTCTAATGAGAAGAACTATCCTATTAATGACTTAGAGCTAGTAGCTATCATTTTTGCACTGAAAATTTGGAGGCATTATCTCTATGGACAAACTTTTGAAATCTTCATAGATCATAAGATTATTAAATACATTTTCACACAAAAAGATTTAAATATGATACAAAGAAGATGGTTGGACTTTCTAAAGGATTATGATTTTAATATCAACTAACATCCTAGGAAGGTTAATGTAGTTGTTGATGCCTTAAGCAGAAATACCTCTAGTTTAGTAGCCTATATGAATATTCAAAAGAATTCTTTGCTGATAGAGTTGGTAGACTTAAACCTTAAACTTTTATCGGAGACAAATAAATGTTTTCTTACATGTTTGATGACACAATCATATTTGGTAGAAAATGTTAAAGAAGGTCAGAAGGAAGATGTATATCTTCATATAATAGTTAAGGAGATAGCTCAAGGATCTAGACTTGAATTCCTCCAAATCGAAGATGGCTTTATTACATTCCACAACCGACTTTGTGTTCCTGAAAGCCATCAAGTAAAGATGCAATTATTAGAGGAGGCACATAGATCAAAATTCAATATCTATCCCGAGACTATCAAGATGTATCAAGATTTATGCCAAAACTACTGGTGGCGTGATATGAAGAGATATATAGTAGAGTTTGTTGGAAATAACCTATATGCCAGGATTGAAATCAAATGCATAGATCTAATTATACGATGCGTACCTTTTGATGCCATATGTTCAGAGATCCCGTTGATCTGCTAAGCACCGTCTTTAATCCAAGATAGCTACAAGCACCGTCTTTAATCCGACCGTTCCAATCACGCGCAATCTGAAAGAGTACAAGAGTAGACCCTTTCTCCTCTCTTCCTATCCTTTCACAGGACCCTCAGAGATTGATGGATTTTTTGGGAGATGGTTTTGGGGAGAGAGTCGAGAGAATAACTGAAATCCCTCAAATGTATGTAACATAACACACTCTCTTCCCCTTAGAGGTCCTGTCCTTTTATAGGCGAGAGCAGAGGGTCTACGATAAGATCTCAGAAGATTTCCTCCCATCAAGGTTATCTCCTGATGAATCGTTCCGTAAATGGACTCAATCTATTGGCTAAAATATCTAAACGGAATCCAATCAGTTATCTTATCCAATCATTAAAGGGGCCACAATAAACCTAACACAGAAAGCTCGAAGACGTAAACGCAGCCGCGCAGAAGCAGCTCTTCCCCGTCCGAGACCACGTCAACTTCACCCTCCTAAAAGGCTAAAAGTTCTTCTCCCTCTTTTCTTCTAAGTTTTGATCATTCAAGAGAGGAGTGGAAATCTGTAAGGGTTGTCTCCTAAGCCCATCAAAAGGAGTAAAGCTGTAAAAGGGTGGTTGGCCTTTGCCTATTGAAGGAAGGCCTCTAGTGGACATTAGTGACCTCATCGGAGGAGGAAGCCAAAAGTGGATGTAGGTCAAGATTGACCGAACCACTCTAAATCTCAGTTTGCAATTACATTCTGCTCTTTATCTTAAACTGCAAACTGCCTCCATTGCTTTACTTTAACTTTACTTTCGCTTAATCTTACGTTGAAGAACTTTCCAAAATAATTTTTCATTGAAGACGTTTTTTATCGTACGAACGTCATTTTAAATCGTCGAAAGTTTTTCGTTGCACTAATTCACCCCCCCTCTTAGTGCTCTTGATCCTAACACTTACACTACCACTAAATAGGCAGATTGAATTTATAATTAATCTTTTACCTAACACTACACCTATTTCTAAACCCCTATATAAAATAGCACCAATTGAGTTGGAAGAGTTAAAGAAACAGATCCAGGAGCTTTTGGACAATGGTCTTATTCGATCCAGTGTATCACCTTGGGGTGCCCCTATCCTATTTATGAAGAAGAAAGATGAATCCATATGACTATGCATCGATTATAGATAACTCAACCAAGTGACCATAAAGAATAAATATCACCTTCCCCGAATAGATGACTTATAGATAGCTTCAAGGTACTCAAGTATACTCAAAGATTGATTTAAGATCCGAGTATCATCAACTGAAGATGAGGGAAGGAGACATACAGAAAACTACTTTTAGAACAAAATATGGTCATTATGAATTCTTAATAATGCCTTTCAGACTTACAAATGCATTGGTTGCCTTCATAGATCTCATGAATAGAGTGTTCCACCCTTATCTTTATAAATTTATAATTATGTTCATTGATGATATCTTGATCTACTTCGAAAGCAGGGCAGAGCACGAACACCATCTTAAGACAGTTTTGGAAGTCCTAAGGCAAGAGAAATTATATGCCAAATTAAGCAAGTGCAATTTCTAGCTCAATGAAGTTATATTTCTCGGTCATGTAATTTTGAGTGTTGGTATATCTATTGACCCTCACAAGATTGAAGCTATGATAAAATGAAAGCAACCTTGTAATGTTTCGGAGATTAGAAGCTTTTTGGGTTTGGCTAGATACTATAGAAGTTTCATATAAGGCTTTTCAAAAATAGACCAAGTTGACACAAAAGAATATAAAATTCGTGTGGGATGATAAATGTCAACGAAGTTTTCAAGAATTGAAGAAGAAATTAACCAGTGCTCCTATCTTACTGATTCCTTTAGGGGGAGAAGGTTTTGTAGTGTATAGTGATGCCTCACTATAAGGGCTTGGTTGTGTTCTAATGCAAAATGAGAGGGTAGTCGCTTATATGTCTAGGTAATTAAAGTCTAATGAGAAGAACTATCCTATTAATGACTTAGAGCTAGTAGCTATCATTTTTGCACTGAAAATTTGGAGGCATTATCTCTATGGACAAACTTTTGAAATCTTCATAGATCATAAGATTATTAAATACATTTTCACACAAAAAGATTTAAATATGATACAAAGAAGATGGTTGGACTTTCTAAAGGATTATGATTTTAATATCAACTAACATCCTAGGAAGGTTAATGTAGTTGTTGATGCCTTAAGCAGAAATACCTCTAGTTTAGTAGCCTATATGAATATTCAAAAGAATTCTTTGCTGATAGAGTTGGTAGACTTAAACCTTAAACTTTTATCGGAGACAAATAAATGTTTTCTTACATGTTTGATGACACAATCATATTTGGTAGAAAATGTTAAAGAAGGTCAGAAGGAAGATGTATATCTTCATATAATAGTTAAGGAGATAGCTCAAGGATCTAGACTTGAATTCCTCCAAATCGAAGATGGCTTTATTACATTCCACAACCGACTTTGTGTTCCTGAAAGCCATCAAGTAAAGATGCAATTATTAGAGGAGGCACATAGATCAAAATTCAATATCTATCCCGAGACTATCAAGATGTATCAAGATTTATGCCAAAACTACTGGTGGCGTGATATGAAGAGATATATAGTAGAGTTTGTTTCTAAATGTCTAATATACCAGCAGGTGAAGGCAAAACATCGAGTACTTATGAGAAAATTACAAAGGATTTCGATCCCTGAATGGAAGTGGGAGCAAGTTACTATAGATTTTGTAACAGGATTACTCAAGAGTGCAAAATGATATGATGGAATTTGGGTAATAGTAGATAGACTTTACTAAATCTGCTCACTTCCTCCCTATTAACAAGAAGTATTCATTAGATAAACTAGCAAGCTTATATATTAAGGAGATTATTTGATATCATGGGGTGTCAATTAGCATTATCTCAGATAGAGATCCAAGATTCATCTCTAAGTTTTGGGAAAGTTTACAAAGATCTTTAGGCACAAAATTAAAGTTTAGTATAGCTTTTCATCCCCAAACTGATGGCCAATCTGAAAGGACAATACAAACTCTTGAAGACCTCTTAAGAGCATGTGCTTTGAACTTTAGTAGGAGTTGGGATATACACTTGCACCTAATTGAGTTTTCTTACAATAATAGTTACCATTCTAGTATATAGATGGCCTCATTTGAAGCTTTATGGAAAAAAGTGCATGTCACCTATATACTAGGATGAGGTAGGAGAACACAAGCTTTTGGGACCTCAATTAATTCAAAAAGATGTTGATAATATTCAAATTATATGTTAAAGATTATTAACAGCTCAAAGTCGCTAAAAAAGTTATGCAGATCAAAGGCGAAGAGATCTAGAGTTCAAAGTTGGTGAGCATGTCTTCTTGAAAGTGTCGCCAACCAAGGGAGTCACGAGGTTTGGTCAAAAGAGGAAGTTAGCCCCTAGATTCATTAGCCCATTTGAGATCTTACAAAAAGTCAGGCCTATGGCGTACAGATTAGCATTGCCCCCGGCTTTGGCTAGCATCCATGATGTATTTCACGTGTTTATGGTTTAGAGATATATCAGATATCCATCACATGTCATATCTTATCAACCTCAACAACTAAGAGATGATACCACTCTTGTAGAACGACCAACCGAAATCTTGGAAAGGAAAGAACATATTCTAAGGAATAAAATTATACATTTGGTAAAGATTTATTGGCAACACCAATCAGACCAAGAGACAACATAAGAAAGAGAAGAAGATATATGAGAGCAGTATCCTTATCTATTCTATTAAAGTAAGCTAAATTTGGGGACCAAATTTCTTTTAGGTGAGGAGAAATGTAATAAAATTAGATATTTAATTTTGGAATCAAATTTTATTTCCTTAGTTGCTATTGTAATTTAGGAAATATTAATCTTATTTCCTTGTTTGCCATTGCGAATTAGGAAATGATCATTAAACATTCCAAATAGGGTGATATCATATTTATTAGTATATTAAATAAAAATAACTCACATTAAATAAATATAAAATGTTAAGAATTTTTTTTTTAATGGAGGCTCACCTCCTCCTATTTAAGGGGAGGGATTTCTCTTCTTCGTTCCTCACCTAGCCGAGCCCTACAATAGGAGGAACGAGGAGTTACATCCTACCGAGGAGAGAGGTTTTCCTACCTTTCTTGAAAAATAAAAGTTTTTATTTTGATTCTTTAAATGTTGAAAGTTTTATAGTTCAAAAATATTTATTAATTCTTTAAATGTCAAATTTTTTTATTGTTGTATTAAAATCTATTAGTTGAAGTCTTTATAATATTCATAGACCCGTACTTAAGGTTTTTAATTTTAGATTTAAACAAGCTAAAAAATTTTATCTTTTATGTATTAAATATATGATATTTTCTAGTATTACAACTTATCTTTAATCTTATCGGAATTAAAATTTTGTTGTTAGATTAAAATATATTATCTAAAATTTTTGATATTCTTTGATCTGAAATTTAAAATATGCTATTCTGAATGATTTAAAATTTATTTGACTAGATTATGTTGAAATTATGCATGTGTTGAAAGTATGATTTCTAATTCTTATTAAATTTAGAAGGTTATTTCCTTGTATTAAAACTTATCCCCCAATCTTATCTTTTAATGTGTTATTATATATATATATATATATAATTATTAGTGAATATATGTTGTGGTATGAAATTGGATATGAATTGGGTTGAAATCACTTGCAGGCTAAGCCCAACCCATAGGTCAAGCCACAGTCCACTGGTCAAGCCCAACCTGTAGGTCAAGCCCAACTTGTGGGTCAGGCCTTGGCCTATAGGCTAACTCAGCCCAACCATCATGGGCGGTCACATGCGACGCACATGACCAGTCCATGGGTCAAGGCTTGGCTAACTTGGTGTGATGCATGCCTAGTCATGTGTAGTGCACATGACCAGTATATGGGCTGGCCTAGCCTAGTTCAATATTATTGTTGGATTTGAGCTCAAACATTGATTGAATTAAACTAGGCTTGATTAGTTTAGATCGATTCAAGGTGAATCCGAATTGATTGACTTATTCAAGTTAGTTTTATATAATTTGAATCTAATCTAGTCCAAATTATACTAGTCTAGGATGGTTCCAAACCAGTTAAATGAGGATTAGATATCAGTTCAACTAGGTTCTAGTTAAATTGAGTTTAATGTGATCGATTGAACTAGGGTTTAAATCAATTGATGGCTAATTGATAGTATTCGACTCGAATGATGTTTAAAAGAGATGTTTTTGATGTGTTATTTCATCTCGACATAGACATAACTAGTATGAGATATTGTTATTATCTTGCAGAGGATAGGTAGGATGATTCCCTTTGGGGAGTAGCGAGCAGTCAAACGTGGTGGTTGGATGGCTCCTCCATCCATTGTTAGGAAAACACAAATTCATCTCCTAGGATAAAGCCTCTTCATCCGTTGTTGGGTGAATACTCCTTCGAGTATTTGATATACGCCAATAGAATGATTGATTTTGATCATGTATTCATTTTGAGTTGACTTTTGAGTTTTCTACTCAGCGTTACTGAATTTTTTTATTTTTGATTTTCAGAACAGCCTCCCACTAGCACGAAATCAGATTCTAGTAAAGAACGGATCTTCCTTTACCGCTAGGTAAAGCCAGTAGGATGATTTTTTGAGTTAATATTACTATGTTTACTTTTCTACTTATGATTTGTCGAGTAAATGAATTGTAATAAATATTTATGAATGATAAATAAAGTAATATTTATCTACTTAGCTTTAAACGTGTGAAAAATTATGATCTTAAAAAAATAAAAAATCGAGGATGTAACAGTAGATATGACCAAGATACTTCTCAAATTACTGGTTTTTGTTATGGAACCGACAGTCCGATCCGGTGCGGTTGCATGGCTCGACCAATAACAGATCTGGTGGCTTCCCCAGCAAATTATACGTCGCTCTCCTCCGGAAATTGGATGAATGGCCGCGCCTCTACGTCGTTCTCCTTCCTGCAACACACTGGACACGTAACCGCTACGCACCTGGAGCGAGTGACGCGCGCGAAGGTAGTCGCCGGTTTGAGCGGCGTCCCCAGGAATCCGCCTGGCCACCTGCTTCCCCCCACCCCTTCTTCCTCCCTCCTATAAGTGCATCCACCCTCCCCTCCTCCTTGACCGGCAGTGAAGGCCTGAAGAGAGCCAAGAGTGTCTGTTTTGTGCGTAGGTTCGAGAGAGCGATAGAGTGAGAGACGGATCAATTCTACGTCTCTCCTGCTCTTCTCCTTCCTCTTTTTGTAGACACTCGAAGCTCTCTTCTTCCTACTCCTTCGCAACCAGTGCAATAAACAAACAGAAACAACACCAAAAAATAGAAAGAAAGGAAAGCACAAGATGGCGGGGGATGGCGGGAACGGGATCATCTCCCTGGAGCAGATCAAGAACGAGGCCGTCGACCTGGTTAGATACCTTACCAGATTCTTGCTGTTTCGTTGAATCGTGCAGTGGACGTGGTAGTCATCCGTCGTGCGTTGATTCCTTCTCTCTGTCTTCTTTACAGGAGAGGATCCCGGTGGAGGAGGTCTTCGCGCAGCTGAAATGCACCCGGGAGGGGCTCACCGACGCCGATGGGGAGCAGAGGCTCCAGATCTTTGGCCCCAACAAACTCGAGGAGAAACAGGTGCGTCCCCTGACCTACGACTTCTCCACCATCGGCGGCCATCGGTCGTAGTCTGACGCATATGTGTCCTTGGAACTCTCGCAGGAGAGCAAACTCCTAAAGTTCTTGGGCTTCATGTGGAACCCGCTCTCCTGGGTCATGGAGATCGCCGCCATCATGGCCATTGTGTTGGCTAACGGAGGGGTAAAGCCATTCTGCTATCTCCTCTTTGAAATTTCACCACCTTGCGTCGCCGCATGAGGATGATGATGATGATCCACGACCGGGTTTTGCAGGGTAAACCACCAGATTGGCAGGATTTCGTCGGAATCGTCGTCCTCCTCATCATCAACTCCACCATCAGCTTCATCGAGGAGAACAACGCTGGAAATGCCGCTGCAGCTCTCATGGCTGGCCTCGCCCCCAAGACCAAGGTCTCTTTGCATCGACGAGCTCGCTCTCGCGCCGTCCTAAGGCTTGCTAATCCAAAGGGGTGGCTTGGTGCAGGTGTTGAGGGATGGGAAATGGTCCGAGCAGGAGGCGGAGATCCTCGTCCCCGGCGATATCATTAGCATCAAACTCGGCGACATCGTCCCGGCCGACGCCCGTCTCCTCGAGGGCGATCCACTCAAGATTGACCAGTCCGCCCTCACTGGCGAGTCCCTTCCCGTGACGAAGAACCCCGGGGACGAGGTCTTCTCGGGCTCCACCTGCAAGCAGGGAGAGATCGAGGCCATCGTCATTGCCACCGGAGTGCACACCTTCTTCGGCAAGGCGGCCCACCTCGTCGACAGCACCAACAACGTAGGCCACTTCCAGAAGGTGCTCACCGCCATCGGCAACTTCTGCATCTGCTCCATCGCCGTGGGCATGCTCATCGAGATCGTGGTCATGTACCCGATCCAGAGGCGGAGGTACCGGGATGGCATCGACAACCTCCTGGTGCTGCTCATCGGCGGCATTCCCATCGCCATGCCCACCGTTCTATCGGTCACCATGGCCATCGGATCCCACCGGCTGTCGGAGCAGGGCGCGATCACCAAGAGGATGACCGCAATCGAGGAGATGGCAGGCATGGACGTGCTGTGCAGTGACAAAACTGGAACACTCACCCTCAACAAGCTCACCGTCGACAAGAGCTTGATCGAGGTGATGCTTTGCATCATCTCTTTAGACGACATTGTATCAGACCATCAACTGCTACAACTGATTGGTTTCTCTGTTGCAGGTGTACGTGAATGGCTTGGACAAGGATACCGTGGTTCTGTTTGCTGCCAGGGCTTCAAGGGTTGAGAACCAGGACGCCATCGATGCTGCCATTGTCGGAATGCTTGCTGATCCCAAGGAGGTGCTCAATCGTTGCAATGCTGCAACTCAGATGAAGCTTTCATGCTCATGTTCGTCATCTTCGTGCTCGCAGGCGCGTGCAGGGATCCAGGAGGTCCATTTCCTGCCATTTAATCCAGTTGACAAGCGCACTGCCATCACCTACATCGACTCTAATGGCAAATGGCACAGATCGAGCAAGGGTGCACCTGAGCAGGTATATATACAGAGGACGACTCTGTTTCTTGTGATCCTGTCCTGGATTGGATACCTAATCTTTTGCTTCGCATCAGATCATTGACCTCTGCAACCTGAAAGATGATGCTAAGAAGAAGGTCCACTCCATGATCGACAAGTTCGCCGATCGTGGCCTTCGCGCTCTGGGCGTGGCGAGGCAGGAGGTTCCCGAGGCAAGCAAAGAGAGCGCCGGAGGTCCATGGCAGTTCATAGGTCTCTTGCCACTCTTCGACCCTCCGAGGCATGACAGTGCAGAGACCATCCGTCGTGCCCTCGACCTCGGTGTCAACGTCAAGATGATCACCGGCGACCAGCTCGCCATTGGGAAGGAAACCGGGCGCAGGCTGGGCATGGGAACCAACATGTACCCGTCCTCCACCCTCCTTGGGGAGAAGAACGATGACGTCGGTGGCCTCCCCATTGACGAGCTCATCGAGAAGGCTGATGGATTCGCCGGAGTCTTCCCTGGTCTCTTCGCCTGCCCGTCGTCACTCTCCGTATGAATCTGAGAACCAAGCTGACTCTTTGTGCTGTTGCTTTCTCTGTTGCAGAGCACAAGTACGAGATCGTGAAGAGGTTGCAAGAGAGGAAGCACATCTGCGGCATGACAGGAGACGGCGTCAACGACGCACCTGCTCTGAAGAAGGCCGACATCGGCATCGCGGTGGCGGACGCGACGGACGCCGCCCGGAGTGCTTCGGACATCGTGCTGACGGAGCCGGGGCTCAGCGTGATCGTCAGCGCGGTTCTGACGAGCCGCGCCATCTTCCAGCGGATGAAGAACTACACCATCTACGCCGTCTCCATCACCATCCGAATCGTGCTCGGCTTCTTGCTCATCGCCCTCATCTGGCGCTTCGACTTCTCCCCCTTCATGGTCCTCATCATCGCCATCCTCAACGATGGCACCATCATGACCATCTCCAAGGACAGGGTGAAGCCCTCCCCCTTGCCCGACTCATGGAAGCTGCGTGAGATCTTCGCCACCGGAGTCGTTCTCGGAGCCTACCTCGCCATAATGACCGTCGTCTTCTTCTACCTGGTCCATGACACAGACGTCTTCCCTGTGAGTAGCAGAACACCGCGATCGCCAGTGCATCAATCACACAATGTTCTGAGGCAGCTGAATCCATCGCTATTCTCTTTCGAAACAGGAGATCTTTGGTGTGAGGGAGATCAAGGACAGCAACGACGAGTTGACGGCAGCTCTCTACCTCCAAGTGAGCATTATCAGTCAGGCGCTCATCTTCGTCACCAGGTCGAGGGGCTGGTCCTTCGTCGAACGCCCCGGCGTTCTGCTAGTCGTCGCCTTCATCGCCGCCCAGCTGGTAATCTCGTCCTCTTCCATTTTTCTTGCGATCCATTGATCACGAGGACCAGACCTCACACCAGCGGCGTGATTCCTTCTCACCGTAGGTTGCGACGGCCATCGCGGCGCATGCGTCGTGGGGCTTCGCTAGGATCCAGGGCATCGGATGGGGATGGGCAGGGATCATCTGGCTCTTCAGCTTGATCACCTACTTCCCTCTCGACATCCTCAAGTTCATCACCCGCTATGCTCTGAGCGGCAAGGCCTGGGACAACCTTCTCCAGAACAAGGTAAGCACGGTCTTCCTTCTCTTATCTTCACCGATCTTTCCCAGCATTGGAGCGAGGTGACGATCATGCCATGGTGCAGACGGCATTCACCTCGAAGAAGGATTACGGGAGGGGCGAGAGGGAGGCTCAGTGGGCGCTGGCGCAGCGCACGCTGCATGGCCTCCAGACAGCGGACACCTCCGTCCTCTTCAACGACAAGAGCAGCTACAGGGAGTTGTCGGAGATCGCGGAGCAGGCGAAGCGGCGCGCCGAAGTTGCCCGGTAATCCACCAAGCAAGCCTACACCATTAAATGACATATGAATGATGCTAATGAATGGAGCTAATTGTTTTTGTTGCAGGCTGAGGGAACTCCACACGCTCAAAGGGCACGTCGAGTCTGTCGTGAAGCTGAAGGGACTGGACATTGAGACGATCCAACAGCACTACACTGTGTAAAGGAGGGCCAAGACGAAGACAAATGTGGACCATGGGGATGGCCTTCTTCGTGGTGTACTGTGTGTGTTGTGTGGATGTGGCAAGCCTGGTGTTGAGAGAGAGAGAGAGTATAACATAGAATGGACGGGGGATATGGTGATTGACGTAATGTGATGTCTTTTACTTTCCTTCTCCTTCTGATATTTCAGCTTGTTCTTTTTGGTATTATATATTTTTATTTCTCCAAAATAATAAAAGGAAAATTTTGCCCTTCTTGTAACATTTACTTCTCGGTTTGCGGGTGCTCGTTCTTCTCTTCAAGACTCAATTTCTTCGTCGGTACTGCAGCTTAATCACTAACATACAAACAACCACAAACAACGTGATTAAGACTAATAAATAAAAATGAACGTTCAACAAAGAAAGGGTGATTTCCTCGTAAAAGATTTTTTTTTCTCAAAAGAGGCTTTCTTAAATAATACCACTAATTCAAAAAATATTCTAATTGTTTTCTCAGTCCGTCCACCGCTCATCACCTCCCTCTGCCCCTCGCTCCCACCGTGAGACTCCACCATCAGTGAAGAGGGGAGGAGAGAGGAGAAGAAAAATGATAAAACTCCAGAGAAATTCTATGTAGATTGATTTTTGAGGGAAATCACTCCTTGGAACGCTATAGGGGTTCCACCCTCCTTGAAATTGACCAAATAACTGTAATAGTAGATAGATCTTATTCTCAAAAAGATGGAGGCTACATGCTTATATAGGGCTCCAAACCCTAGCCCTAGGGGCTGCTTCCTAAGTGAGTTACCCCTTTTGCCCTTAACCCTAACCAACCAGCCTAGTAAGAGGGGGCGGCGGCTAGGAAGCCCAAAGGCATAAATATAAACCCTAGCCACTCTTCTTTATAGGATAGAGGCGACTAGGTGGGGTTTATTACAATCTCACAGGGTTTTATTAGCTACTTCTTGATTGAGTAGGACCCAACCCTGCTAGGGTCCTATCAAGCCCGCCCTCTCCAAATCAGCCTTGTCCTCAAGGCTGAGGTTCCATAAACTCAGGGAACTTAGTCTTCAGCTCCTCTAGTGATTCCCATATGGCGTTTTCAAGTGGTAGATTATTCCAATGCACTAGTACTTCAGTAGAGGGACGTCGATGACACATCACGATTCTGCAGTCGAGGATGGCTTGTGGTTGGGCTTGAATATCTCCATCATCAATGGTGTTGGACAGTTGGATCTGAGGTGACTTGTGTTCTCCCAATTTGGGCTTCAAGCACGACACGTGGAAGACAAGATGAATTTTGGCATCCTCAGGTAATTTAAGTCTATACGCCATGGCTCCAATACGCTCTATAATTTGATAGGGCCCATAAAAATGTGATGATAGCTTCATAGAGACTTGTGTGTTGATGGAGAGTTGCTTGTATAGCTGTAGGCAAAGATAAACCTAATCTCCTACTGAAAATTCTCTTTCGCTTCGTCATGTGTCGACTTGCTATTTCATTCTGGCTTGAGCAATAGAGAGATAATCCTTTAGCAATTGTAGGAGTTTTCCTTATCAATCAATTCTTGGTCGACCTGATCTACCTTGACTGAGCCAATTACATACTTTGGAATCACAAGGGCTAGCTGACCATATAGTGTCTCATAAGGGGCACATTTTATAGATGAATGATATATAGTGTTATACCATCATTCGACCCAGGGAAGCCATTTTGCCTACTCCTTTGGCTGGTCACTAGCAAATCACTGAAGGTACGTCTCTAAACACCTGTTCACCACCTCTGTTTGGCTGTTAGTTTGTGAATGATATGCTGTGCTCATTTTGAATTTAGTGCCTTGTAACTAAAATACTTCTGTCCAAAATTTACTAGTGAAGATCCTTTCATGATCACTTACAATGGACTTTGGCATCCCATGCAGTTTAACAATATTTTCTATGAAAATTTGGGCAATACTAGCAGAAGTATAGGGATTTCGCACAGCACAAAAATGAGCATATTTCGTAAGTCGATCAACCACCACGAGAATTGTACTTTTACCTTTGGAAGGTGCCAGCCCTTCGATGAAGTCCATAGAGATGTTAGTCTATACCGAGTCCGGTATGGGTAATGGTTGTAGCTTCCGTGGATTTGCCACTATTTCACCCTTGTGCTGTTGACATACATCACATTGTGCCACATATTCAGAAATAATTTTTTTCATCACTTTTCAATAAAAATTTTACTTCACTCTTTTGTAGGTTCTCAGGAATCCGGAATGCCCTACTGAAGGTGTGGAGTGCATTTCATGCAGGATGATTTTGATACAAGGGGAGTCGGGTATAAGCACAATGCGACCTTTGTAGCATAGATCTCTCGAATCCCAAGTGTAGTGGGCTATTGCACTTGGATCCTGCTCCAATTATTTTATGATGTTGCTAATTTTTGGATCCTTCTTCCATTCTTCCCTAATATCCTCAAGGAGTCAGTGGTAGGAAGAGAGATGGCTGAAAATTTAGCTCGCTCAAGTAGTCGTGAGAGTGCATTTGCAAGAACGTTTCTTTCCTTTTTTTTAAATAATTTCATAATCAAATCCTAGAAGTTACGGGCCCAATGCATCCTTTATAGCGCAATTCTTTTAAGTCCCAATTGTAATGAGCCACGAAGCTTGGTGCTTCCTCTAATTTTTTTATGATCTTACTAGTCTCTTGATCTTCCTGTCATTCCCTCTTAATATCCTTAAGGAAGTCATTAGTCAAAAGTGAAATAGCCGAAAATTCAGCTTGCTTGGGTAGCCGTGTAAGTGCATTTGCAACAATATTCTCTTTCCCCTTTTTATAAGTTATTTCATAATCATATCCAAGAAGCTTTGTTACCCATTTTTGCTGCTCGGGGGAAGATATCTTCTGCTCCAAGAAATATTTTAGGCTTTTATGGTCGGTCTTAATTTGAAAGTGTCGCCCGATCAAGTAAGATCTCCACCTCGTTACTGCGTGCACAATG